>JANIJF010000005.1:4929886-4944368 GCA_024520955.1 Erythroxylum bequaertii
TCATGTGGATACCGGTAGAGGACATTCGCGTATTGTAGTGTCTACGAATCTGAAAAAGAAACAACCAATCTACATCAGAAGGTATTTTCGTACATGCTGTAGGTTTTCGGTTATACTTCTTGTTGTATTATGGTCTTTTCCGCAACGTATTGTGAAGACCAGGCCATACGCGATCCAATAATAGCTTCACGAACAATTAGCTCTATCACAACTCGTAAACCTTCTCCCCACATCCATGGAAAATTAATCATTAATATACAAACTCCCAACTAAATACTGATTAATTAAACTAGTTCGAACTAACAAGAGGGAAAAAGAAGAGACTAAAGCAGCTCTTGATAAATTCCAGAACAACACAAGAAATGGCTAATAAAGAAGTTGAAGAAAGTAATGAAATGAACGAAGTCATCGTTGAAGTACTTGTCTTCATCCAATACAAAAACTACAAGTACGTCATGCAAATCATCAACCCTGAAACTAAATTCCTCATTCCAACTTCGATTCAAGCATTTCTTCATTACTTTGGTCTTGAACTTCTGCTTTCCTAACTTCAATTTTACATACAAATCGCTCAGCTTGTTAGTGTTCATTGGTGGAAAATTCCTTGCCTCTATCCCACGAACTACAAGATTCATTTCTCATACCCTTAATCAAACATCAAAAAGAAAATTGAGAACCTAAATTCCCTCTAAAATCAAATCAATCTAGAAGACTTATCCATTAAAGAAACAAAATTTGACATTTAAAAAAACGACTTTTTTTATTCTAAAAATTTCCCATCAATGAAAAATACATGCGAGGCTTTAACAAAATTTGAGAAGCATATCATGCAACCGTTAAAGAAATGAAAAATAGAAGATACCCATATATATAAATCAAGACAGAATCAGCCACACATAATCTGAAATTTTGCAGATCCTATCTAACACAGAAAATACGACGCCACATCCATGGAAAATTACTCATTAACATAGAAACTTCCCACTAATTACTGATTATTAAACTGGTTCGAACCAACAAGAGGGAAAAAGAAAAGACTAAAGCAACTCTTGATAAATTCCAGAGCTACACAAGAAATGGCTAATGGAGACGAAAGTAACGAAAAGAAGAACAATTCCTTGTAAGAAAGAAGTAAAGCAGATCTTGGAAGAGGGTGGTAAAGAGCATACCTAAACGCATGAAGGAGACACTCCATGAATTAAGACAAAAGGAGGATG
This sequence comes from Erythroxylum bequaertii, assembly GCA_024520955.1. NCBI lineage: Eukaryota > Viridiplantae > Streptophyta > Magnoliopsida > Malpighiales > Erythroxylaceae > Erythroxylum > Erythroxylum bequaertii. Next base: position 4,931,104 of record JANIJF010000005.1, read on the forward strand.
GAAAGAGTTGAGAAGATCTAGCGCAAGATCGAAGAAGTAAAGCGGAAAGCAAAATCAAAAGAACGAAGGGGCATCGACTTAGCTTAGGCGAGCGTAAAGCCAAGACGTTGGGTTTAATTAAAACATTGATGTTTTAATTGTGGAACAAAATAGGACCAGCGTTAGTGGCACAAGTGATCTAGTGCCTGAGGTTTAGAGTTCTGTTGAAATCAATTTACCCATACTAGTTGAGTCTAGATCTTCTGTCCAATATTATGATGTTTTATTCTATTCTATAAATCTTAGCCATTTATTTATGTAGGTCCCACAAGGATCCCACATAAATGAACGCAGAACTCGCATAAATAAATGATTGAAATTTATGGGACAGAATAAGACACCATAATATTGGACAAAAGATCTCGTCGCATTCCAGTTGTTTTAATGACAATACACAATAAGAAGGATGACATTAATAAGAAAGGGCCCACACACACTTATCATGTTTGCCTTTGCTTTTTTCTATGGACAATTTTCTTATTGTTTGGCTAAAGAAAATCTCTTCTTTTTTGACCATCCTGCAACTCTTGTCGTCGTTCTTCACTTCTAGAATTATGTATTTGAATGGCAAATTGTAGTTTTGTTCATATTAATAATATTTTGACCTATAATCAAAATTTTAAATTGTTATTATTTTATATATATGACAGTATGATTGAAATTAATTTGTTATTTACGAAAGTGGTCAAATTAGTTTTTGAACATTTAGTCATATAATTTATGTATTTTATGAAATTCTATTATGAAATTTATTAGTTAATAGAAATTAAGGACTTTACTCAAAGGTAAATCATTGTTCTATAACTAATAAATATAAAGAAGAAAATTGATATACTCTTGTCACATATATATAGTTATCCAAAGATTCTAGATGTATTTGATGAAGTTTATTTAATTTTCTTATAAAGTTTAAATAGCATTCTAATGATAGTAATGATATGTATTGTTGTATTTACCCAAAGGAAACCTGCAATATATTTAATGTGCATACTTCCTATCTGAATCTATTACTTGAGCGTTTATATGTTTGCAGTTATTAGCCTTCACTTTAAAGCTTCTTTTGTTACCTTGTTCATTGGTGTAAATTTCTCTAAATGTATCGAACAAGTTACTTTCCATGTAGGTGCTTTAGATCTTGACTTGGCGCTATTAGAGGAAAAGCCTTTTGACCTTAATGATATCAATATATAGGTTAAAAAGGCACACTATTAGGTATGGCAAGGTCTAACAGGCTATGTTTAAACTTTATGCAAATGATGATTGCCAATAACATTAAGTCTACTCTTCCTAGCACTAAAAATTAGAATGCCAAAGATTTTCTTAAGCTTGTGGAAGATAAGTTCCATTCTACCGATAAGGCACTTGCAGGGACACTTATGACTGAAGTCACGACCATTAAGTTTGATGGGTCAAAGAGTATAGAACAATATGTCCTTGATATGAATAATATCGCAGCAAGAATTAAGACACTGGATATGGCTATATAAGACTCCTTCTTAGTGTAGTTTATCATGAACTTACTTCTTACTGAATATGGACTGTTCCACATCAATTATAACAAATTAAATGATAAATGGAATATTGATGAATTTTCTATTAAGCTTATTCAAGAGGAAGCGAGATTAAGAAACAAGGAGTTCATTCTATTAACCTAGTTGGTCAAGAAGCTAGAAAGAAACTCAAACCAAAGACCAAGAATTTTAAGAAGAAAGGGCTTGTTGAAGTTCCACAAATTAACGATGGTGAAAGGAAAGGAAAAAAGTTAAATAAATGCCACTTTTGCAAGAAAGAAGGACATTATCATAAAGATTGTCTAAAATGTAAGGCTTGGTTCAAAAAGAAAGGTATACATTGTGTTCTATATGCTTTGAATCAAACTTATCTGAAGGTCCTTCTAATACTTGGTGGTTTGATTCTAGTGACTCATGTTTCCAATATTATGTAGGGATTCCTTACAATCCAAACCATGTACCCAACTAGTAACCTTTTTGTTTATAGGAAACCGAATAAAGGCCCCAATTGAAGGTGTAAGGCCTTACAGACTGACAATAGATACCGGCCATCACTTGAATTTAATGAACACTCTCTATGTACTTTCAATTTCTAGAAATTTAATTTATGTTTCTAGACTTGATGCTAGTGGATATACCTTTAAGGGTGGACATGGTTGTTTCAAATTGTATAAGAATAATTCCTTTATTGGTTATGGAATGCTTATGAATGGTTTATATAAATTGAAACTTAATGATGTTTTTTTTTGCTAAATCCCTATTTATTGTCAATCGTAATGTTGGAATAAAACATAGTTTAGTGAACAAACATTATGCTTACTTGTGGCATAAAAGTTTGGGTCATATAGCCAAATAAAGGTTAGAAAGATTAGTAAAGAATGAGATTCTACCAAATCTAGATTTTACCGATCTTGGCTTATGTGTGGAATGCATTAAGGGAAAGCAAACCAAACATAACAAGAAAGGAGCCACAGGAAGTCACATTCTTGACATAATACACACCGACATTTATGGACCTTTTGACATTATGTCTTTTAATGGAGAAAAATATTTCATTACCTTTATAGATGATTTTTCACGGTATGGATATATCTATTTGCCACATGAAAAATCTCAAATTGTAAATACCCTTGAAGTGTTTGTAAAGGAGGTTAAGAGGCAATTAGATAGAAAAGTGAAAATTATAAAATCTGATAGAGGTGGTGAGTATTATGGAAAGTATGATGAATATAGACAATGTCCTGATCTGTTTGCTAAGTTCCTTGAAAGTTATGGTATATATGCATAATACACTATGCCAGGCACACCACAACAAAATGGTGTGGCAGAAAGGCAAAATAAAACATTAATAGATATGGTTAAGAGTATGATGAGTAATTCCTCATTACCCAAAAGTTTGTGGATGTATGCACTTAAAATTGCTATGTATCTGCTAAACAGGGCTCCTAATAAGTCAGTTCCTAAAACTCGTTTTGAGTTATGGACTGGAAGGAAATCTAGTTTAAGACATCTGCATGTTTGGGGTTATCCAGCAGAAGGACGTATCTATAATCCACATGAAAGAAAATTGGATTCTCGAACAGTTAGTGGTTACTTTATTGGTTACCCAGAGAAATCCAAATGGTACATGTTTTACTGTCCGAACCATAGTTTTAGAATTGTTGAAACAACCAATGCCAAATTTTTAGAAAATGATGAGGTCAGTGGAAGTGCTGAAAATCAAGTTGTGGATATTAATGAAATAAGGGTTGATGTTCTACTACCTATAAATGTTCTTAAACCTACAACTACAACAAATGTTGTTCTTGCTTTGGAAGATCAAAATAATCAAGCATAACATTTAAATAATGAAGAAGCACCCCATAAAGAACCTAACTTACCACCTGCTCATGCAAATGAACTAGTTGGTGTAGCTTTAAATAAACTTGTAAAGGTTAGAAGGTCAGTTATTTCTGATGATTATGTGGTTTACTTGTAAGAGTCAGATTATGATTGTGGCATTGATGATGATCCTGTTTTGTTTTCACAAGCCATAAGTAGTGATAAATCTAAAAGATGGATTGATGCTATGAAAGAAAATTTGAAATTAATGGCTCAAAACAATGTCTGGGATCTTATAGACTTGCCAGAAGGTTCTAAACGAGAAATGGATCTTTAAGACCAAACACGACTTGGATGGCAATGTTGAAAGATAGACTTGTTGCCAAAGGTTACACTCAGAAAGATGACATTGATTATAAGGAGACTTGTTCACCTGTCTCAAGAAAAGATTCATTGAGAATAATTTTAGCATTAGTGGCTCAATTTGATTTAGAGCTTCATCGGATGGATGTGAAAACAACCTTTCTGAATGGGGATCTTGAGGAGGAAGTTTACATGGATCAACCTGAAGGTTTTTCCATTTAAGGTAAAGAAAGTATGGTGTGTAAATTGAAGAAGTCAATATATAGACTTAAACAAGCTTCCAGACAATGGTATATTAAGTTCAATAATACCATTATTTCTTTCATTTTTGAGGAAATTATTGTTGATTGGTGTATTTACCGAAAGATCAATGAGAGTAAGTTTATATTTTTAATTCTCTATGTTGATGACATTCTGCTTGCTGCTAATGACTTGGGTTTGTTGCATAAGACTAAAGAATTTCTTTCTAAGAATTTTGAAATGAAAGATATGGGAGAGGCATCCTATGTGATTGGACTTTCAATATTCCATAAGAGATCAAAACGTTTATTAGGATTGCCTCAGAAAGCCTATATTGAGAAAAATCTTAAGAAATTTTACATGAGCAAGTGCTCAACAGGTATAGTCCCTATTCAAAAGGGAGATAAGTTTAGTCTTATGCAATGTCCAACGAATGATGTAGAACGTAAGGAGATGGAAACAATTCCATATGATTCTGTTGTGGGCAGTTCGATGTACCTATAAACCTGTACTAGACCCGACATTAGTTTTACAGTAGAGATGTTGGGTGGATGTCAAAGTAATCTTGGTATATATCATTGGAAGGCTATAAAGAAAGTGATGAGTTATCTTCAAGGAACAAAAGATTACATGCTCATTTATAAGAGGTCTAATCATTTAGAAGTGATTGGATATTCAGATTCAAATGTTGTCGGGTGTGTTGATAATAGAAAGTCAATATTTGGCTATTTGTTCATATTACCTGAATGAGCAATCTCATAGAAAAGTGCCAAACAATCTGTCATTGCTTTATCCACTATGGAAGCAGAATTTGTAGCTTATTATAAGGCTACAATTCATGTATTATGGTTGTGGAACTTTATTTCAGAGCTTGGGGTTGTCGACACAGTAAGCAAGTCGTTGAAAATTTATTGTGATAATTCTGCAGCAGTTTTCTTCTCTAAAAATGACAAATACTACAGAGGCGCAACACACATGGAATTAGAGTATTTTGTTATTAAAGAAGAGATTCAGAAACAAAGAGTGCATATAGAACATATTAGGATAGATATTATGGTAGCAGATCCTCTAACTAAGGGTTTACAACCAAAGACATTCAAAGAACATGTTCTTAGGATGGGTTTTGGTTATATTGATGATTGATAATAATGTTTGATGATGATATTTTAGCACTCTTGAGCTCAATAATAATATGTTTCTGAATTATATATTTTTTATTCATTATATTTATGTATACATGATTGTTTGAATAAGAAATTTGTATATATTTTTATAACAAGTATGTGGACTGTATGTTGTTTATACAACTTATAAACCTAAACATAATATGTTCTTAATGTAGTGGTATATGGAAGGGAGTATAGAATATACTGTGTATGACCGCCATAACCCACATTATGTTATTTGTTATGTTGAGGTGCTTATGATGTTGACAGTTTATAAGATTTAATTCTTGATAGCCTTATATTATACTATTAAATGTAATGATGAAACATTCGACTAAGTGGGAGAATGTAAGAAATATAGCCTGATGTTGTGGCCTAGATTTTCTATAAGCTCATATTAAACTTAGTTTAGGGATTTTTTAGTTTAATAGTATATTAAATCTTTACCGTTATTTTAATACTTGACGGACGTACAAGATTTAATGTCAATAAAGAAGTGTATATAAATTAGTCCTCTCTCTACCCTAATTAAGTACAGACAAAACACAAATATAGAAAGAGTAGGTATTTGTGCACTGAGTTATCCATTAAGCTATCGTACAGAAAGAGGGTTGAAAAAGAGAAACTAGTTCATAATTGGTAAAAGCTTTCTTCTCTACATTATGACAAATTCTACTCAAGGTAAGTGATTTATTCGCTTCATCTATGTTGTTATTATTATATTCAAGAGATGAATGGACACGAATGATTTATGTATGATTCATGATTAATGTATGATTTATGTCTTTAATATTTGATTACTAAGAACTGAAAAACTTACAATTCCTACTTTATATAAGATCAAAAAATTGGTAGAACTTAGCTTTTGAGAATAATGATAAGATTCCCAAATACTGTCTCTCTCTTACTATAACTCTTCAAACTCTACCTGAGTTTTTCTTATACGTTTGTAAAAGTTGTAATTAAAGAATAATGAGTTTTGCAACGAAAATTTTTTCTTAGTAAAAACTTTATTGAACTCTAATCAATTAAATTCTTCTTAGTAAATACTTTATTGAACTCTAATCAATCACACTTATTAAAAAAATTTGTTTGGATCTAATTTAATTCAAAGTGACTCAATTATTAAAAATATAAAGAAAAAATTGTATACATTATGACTCTTTCCAGACCTCTACAAAGCGGGAAGCTTTTTGTATTGGGTACGTTGACTTTTGAGGGTGAGCTTTAGAGTAACTAATAAAGTTGCTCATTCGTGACCATAGGGTCACAAGTTTAATTGTAAAAATACAAAGAAAGACTGCATTCATTATGACTTTTTCTAGACTCTCTTAAAAGAAGGAGTCTTATGTACTGGATAAGTTGCTCATTCGTGACCATAAAGTCACAAGTTTAATTGTAAAAATACAAAGAGAAGATTGTATTCATTATGACTTTTTTCCAGACTCTCTTAAAAGAAGGAGTCTTATACACTGGATAAGTTGACTTGACTTTAAAAAAGACATTGTCATTCAATTAAATAAAAAAAATCATCTAAAAACCAAAGAAATCATATATTTCTTATTTGGAACTTTACTTAATCAATGTTGACCCAATTCACAATTGCAAACTTTAGGAAAAGTAGCCCTCTTATGTTCTTTAAAACATCTATTAGCACCAACAAAAGAATATTCACATATTTTGATGAGAGAATTGTTTGAAATACTTTTTATCGCTACGCTTAATTTTAACTAAATTTGACAAAAGAGTTTAAATTTGACCTAATCTAAGGTCCATAAAATCAAATTGAATTAATCAAATTTCCAACTAAATTCAAATTCAAATTTTACAATTTTAATATTAAATTAATTTTCATATGGTTGATTCGTTATCTATCTTGATAATAAAATATCATTGCAAAATTATAACTCAATACAAATTTTTGGGCTTAATTCAATCTAATCATATTTTAAATTATTTAAAATTTGATTAATAATAAACTTAAATTAAATATTTCGTATCCAATCGAATTTTAATTAAACTGAACTTTAAAAAATCTCATATAGTTTCAATATTCAAAAATTTCTATGAAAAGAACACATTGACTAAATTTTAAGAAAATTAATAAAAATATTTATTATAAATATAAATATGAGGATTCTTTTGAAAATTGAATCAAACTATAAATAAAAAATATATGCCTTTATTCCTTCAAAATATGAAAAATAAATATGACATTTTCCAATCCCTAATTTTCTGAAAAAATTATAATTCCAATTTTATCCTAAAATAAAATTTTAATTAATAAAAATCTTGCTAATATGTGAAATTAGGTGTAATAATGCGTAATCTTGCCTTAATTATTACAGAGTTTATTTCTAAAAAAAATTAACCTAGTTAAATCGTCTAGACACGGTCTCGTCGACACTCTACACGCTTTCCACAGGGTCGTATTCGTAACTTCACATTATCTCGACCCTTTTTCCTTGGAAACTCAACAAGCGCGAGCCCTATTGTTGATCAGAAACCAAAAACCTAGAAACGAGATTCGATTCGAGTCAACGAAGATGGGCAACACAGAGAAACTGTTGAATCAGATAATGGATCTGAAATTCACGGCCAAGTCGCTGCAGAGACAAGCAAGAAAGTGCGAGAAAGAGGAAAAAACCGAGAAATTGAAGGTCAAGAAGGCGATCGAGAAGGGGAACATGGATGGAGGTCGGATCTACGCCGAGAACGCCATCCGTAAACGGACGGAGCAGATGAATTACCTGCGGTTGGCTTCGAGACTTGACGCTGTAGTTGCGAGGCTCGATACTCAGGCTAAGATGACCACCATCAACAAGTCCATGGCCTCTATCGTTAAATCTCTCGAATCTAGTCTAGCTACAGGTACTTTTTAGTTTTCAGTTGAAGAAAGAGGAGTTTACTCTTCGATTTATCGATCACGATATTATAACAAAAGTTTATGTTCTTGAGATTGGCTACCTAAAAACTTGAAAAGTTTGGGTCCATCTCTCTTTTTTGACTGGTGATCGTTAATTATTCTTCAGTTTTGATTCAATTCTAGTTACTGTAGTTTGAAATATTCAATCTTTGACATGGATATAGAGGGTAATAGTAGCGGAGTATGCAGTTTATCAATGATTGTGCTTGTTATAAAGTGGAAAATAGTTAGTCCAAGTTTGTAGTAGTTGAGTTTTCGCCTTTTTGGAATGGTGTTTCTTTCTCATAGAGGTTTAGGATTTCACTGTTAAAGAGTTGGGTACAGAATTCTGTGTGATTGAATTTATGAGCGAAGAATTCTGATTATTGGCTCTGAGATGTGTTGGTTGTTGGTTTGTTTGATGAATTTTAGTGTTCTAAATTTCTTTGACTACTATGGGTGAAGGTGATGGTTGTTTTGGATGTTGCATGCGGGGATGATAATTTGATTTTGCCTTTGTTGTAGGTAACTTGCAGAAAATGTCTGAGACAATGGATCAATTCGAGAAGCAGTTTGTGAACATGGAGGTGCAGGCAGAGTTCATGGAGAATGCAATGGCTGGCTCAACATCTCTTTCAACACCTGAGGGTGAGGTTAACAGCTTGATGCAGCAGGTGGCAGATGACTATGGATTGGAGGTCTCTGTTGGGCTGCCCCAGCCTGCTAGTCATGCAGTACCAACAAAGTCGCAAGAGAAGGTTGATGAGGATGACTTGTCTAGGAGGCTTGCAGAGCTTAAAGCCAGGGGCTAGGTTATGTATTAATCTGGTGTAAATTGAATTTCGTTACGCTGTTGATGTTAACCATTCTATATAGCTTGTGATGGTGTATGCTTGGCATTAAACTTTCAGTGTAAATTCGACGATAACAAGATGAAACACATTGGAACTTGCTACTTGTTTAATCTATATTGAAATGAGGTCTGTGAGTTGCTTAATTTACTGACCTGTTTGCTTTCCCAGACCAGTAGATGGATTGAGCTCTATGAATGTAAAGGTCTTAAATTGCAGCAGAAGTTACTCTTAAGATTAGAGTCGTAAGAACCGGATGGACTTTTCGAGTATAGCATCCTTAATGCGATCGACTAAGTTCTCAGTCAACACTTAGTTCTTACATATCCTTCTCTGAGAACCATCTGCGTAACTCCAACATCTCCACAAAAGTTGTGGATCTCTTCTATAACAGCAGTTGCTTTTGCATTTTTGTTTTGGGTTTGGAGTTACATAATAAACTTGTTTCAAGTTTTCATGATTGATAAGAGTTTTCCTCGTTCATCAGAAATTTATTCTCTAGCAAGATAATGTTCAAAGTACTGAGATTTTTTCAACTCAAGGCTAACTTGTCTACTTCATTGTGAGTTGGGAAACTTTTCCTAAGATGAACAATGTTGAAACTAAAAATCATAAGAATTTTCCCACAGAGCCAAATGGGTTCTTTTCATTTTTCATATTTTAAATCTGAGTAGTGTATTTGTTGATGCAATTCTCATCTTCTACGCGAAACATCTTATCATAGCATTGAAAAGAAAAAGGAATGAAAGTGGAAACAGCTTAGAGGAATGGATTTTGTTTCCGGTGAGTACAGAATCCGACTCTATTTGGACAGAAGCACATGTTCCAAAACTACACATTACAGAGACAACAAAGGTTCTGCTAAGCATCCTCACTAAGCAGACGGGAACGTATTGTCATAATAAGCGATTCCAGTATGAGTAAGCCCAATGGATAGTTGTAAAACCCAAAGAAGGAACATGCCAGTACACAAGTGGAAATGGCAAGAGCCTGGACATGAGCAAGAACAGCATATGTTCCTGAAATGAAAGCGATCACCATAGCAATCATGGCCAAGAAAGTAAGAGTTAGTGCAAGAGTGAACATAGGATAGACCAGTTTCTTGTCTTGACTTATAGCCATAAAGAAGTGAGCGAAGACTGCAGAGCTTGAGAGCATCATGGACACCGTATTGGTTATCACAAATGCCTGGAAAGCTTTACTTCTTGTCAGGATTGCACCCCCCTCATCAGGACCATCACTCTTATAACCTCCAGGCATAGTGAATCCTGCTGCAAAACTGACTGTTGCTATGAGAGTAGCTACAATTAGATGAGACTCTCTTGCATCCTTAATTTGCTTCATGATAGTGTCATTGTCCTCGTACTTTCTCCTAGAATAACCTTTAGAGACCACCTTGCTGCTATCATCTATGGCTATGATGGCCTTAATGTCTTTTTCATTCCTGTGCCAATTATCATCCAGTGCAACATTGCTTCCTTCTTCCTTCCAATCATTTCGCTCGATAATAACTCTCTTACCCTGTCTGGCTCCGCACTCTCTCAAGCAGTTTGCAGCTTCCCTCTACAGTAGGATAAGGAAACTTTAGTTGAACGTAAAGAATCAACAAATACTGCTGAAGTTTCCAAATTCAGAAATGTTAATTCATAAAGAAGCAATACCTGCTCCCACAAAACACCTTCCTTGGATAAAATGATGTCTAGACAGTTGAGGTTTTTGCCATTGAAGGCTAGCCTATCAACTCTTGGGTGTCTAATGAAGGAACTCATATAGATACCCGAATCAATAAGTAGATGAAGAGGGGCATTCCCCTCAGAGTTCCTCTCATTTATAAGGTTCCTGAGAAGGGGGCTGCTTAGAACGTAGTCAACCACTTGCTTGTTTTCACTTACCACTGCAAAGTGAACAACATTCCATCCTCTTCTGTCAACCAGCTCGCAGCAGCGCGGACAAGACGATATAAGCTCACACATAACCCTTAATTTGCCACGGCTAGCCGCAAGATGAATTGCTATCATCTTCTCTGTCGTGGTCGGTATGCAGGCCGAAGATTTATCTTCTTTCAGCAACCGTTTCACATTTGCAACGTAGCCAAAGTATGCAGCATAATGAAGAGGGATCCACCCTTTTTTATCTGATTTTTGGGTTATCATCTCTTTCGTTTCTACTTCTTTTAGCAATGTTCTTGTGAGTACTAAACAAAATAACGAGCAAAACCATTCAGCTTATCTTCAATGCAGCTAAAGCTTTGAAATTTAATAAATTATTGCAGCATCGCATAGATTAAGAATAAGTTTCCCGGTAGATCATGTGATTTTGGACTTCTGATAAATGATCGTCAGTAGAAGAACAGTGCTTTCTGATCTTTATATGATATGACATGATAATTTTTAAGTTCAAAATCAAGAACTAGCAACATAGTCTTATATGTATACCTGTATTGTTGTGAAGTGTGGAAAGCTCCTAGATTTAGGGCTTGGAGATGGGAATCTCACTGTGGAAAGCTTCTCCCTTGAAGATACGAAGATGGCCCCTCCTCTGTTCAGCCAATCATCTCTCTACTAGCCAGGAAAGTTGCTACCTTGAGGGCTTGAAGGTGGAACCTCCTCTGAACACCCTACCGAGCTTGAAGATGGATGTGGCAAATAATCAAACACCTTGTCTGCTTCAACACAAAGGTAAGTTTGCCGTAAATCGTCGTTTTTCTTTGAACTTCTCTTCAATTTCAGCTTATAGACAGAATGTATGATGTGTGTAAATTGCTACTTCCTCACATGGATCTGTGTATGTATGGTTAGGGTATATGTATGGAAATGGTATGTAGGCTCTGTACCGAAGATGAACTTCTGGTACAACTTTCTGGTTTTGTGTGTGTATCCTAGGCTAGCTACTCACTCTTCTCTGGACTGATTTTCTTCTGGAAACTCAACAAAATTGACAAACCAAAACAGAACAAACACAAAGCTTCTTCAAAACTAATACTCCACTTCTAAACTTGTTGCTGGAAAATCAAAACAGAAAAGACAAAACTAGCTAAACAGCATGGACTGAATTTAAATACTGCTGAATGTTGAAAAATTTCGATGTTCACTCTCAAAATAACTTCAAAGTAGTATCAGTTTTAAGGAAAACAGAACAACCACAAAAGGTACTTCAAACTATAAAATTCAACTTCTGGAAAAAACAAGTATAACAAGAAGAGACTTGAAACATGAACTGAACTTTGTATTGATGAGTTCAGATTTTTGAATACACTCTCTCGCTTAGAAAGTAAAACATGAGCTTCATATTTATGCACTTTTCATCTGATACATTTTCTGATAATGCTAAAAAGTAAAATCTAGAACTAATGGTTAAAAACTAGTCTAGTACAAGAATTTCTGCATTTGGCTAAACACCAAAGTATCCAGATTGTCTTCTTTGCTAAAATAGAAAGTTGACATCTTCAACAGCCTTTAATGCTTCAGCCAACAAAATCCTGACATCCAAATTTGATTTTCAGACATGAAACTGAAATACTTGATAGGTTGAACTTGCTGCACTTTTGCTTAACTTTAACTACTCTTGATTATGCTAATTAAACTAACTTAATTGCTTCAGCTCTTTCATTCCTCTTGCTCTGCATCTGTTCTTTGGTTTTTGTTGCAATTTCTGGTTTTTTTCAATCTGCACATTCTCAATTCTTCATTGTTGCTTCTATCTTGCCTCCATCTTCCCTTTTCCATTGAACTTTAGTCATCTGTACTTGTTCTTCATTCCCTCGAAACAAGCAGCCCTGAATTATTCCCAGTATCATCAACCTCAATTTTCTGACAAGTCTAGGATGATTTATCTTGACTTTCACCCTTCTTTTCTTCTTCAACTTGATTGACATTGCAATATCTTCAGCCAATTTCAACACTGCAGGTTTTGCAAAACAATCCATTCCAACAGCTCCTCCTTTGTTTTGTAAAACCTGCACACCAATCATGCTTCTTATAGATTCAAACCTCCATTTTGGTAAAGCCTTGGTGAACAAATCCGCAAGCTGAAAGCTTGATTTGCAAAAAGCCATCTTGATCTCCCTTTCCTCAATCAACTCCCTTACATAATGATATTTCACTTTCATATGTTTGGTTCGAATATGATCTGCTGGATTTTCAGCCATTGAGATGGCTGCACTTGAATCACAAAAAATCGTCACACACTTTTCTTTTAATTCACCAACATCCATCATAATCTTCTTCAGCCATTGTGCTTGCTTGGCAGCCATATTCACTGCCACATACTCAGCTTCAGCTGAGGATTGAGCAACACTTCGTTGCTTCTTTGAGCTCCAAGCAAAGATACCCGAACCTAGGCTGCAACAATAACCACTTCTACTCTTGCT
>JANIJF010000005.1:4979822-4994644 GCA_024520955.1 Erythroxylum bequaertii
GTGGGTGGTAGGATTTGAACTCACGACCACTTGGTCACAAAGGCTCTGATACCATATTAAGTGACCATTTCACTACAATAGCTTAAGTTGTTATGTGAGACCAACTTAATTGGTTTTATATATTTACTAACAGTCTACCGTGAGGGGAACCAGCGTGCAGAACTTGCAGTAGCCCTTCGCTTGGGCCTCTATACCCTTCCGGAGCTGCCAGCGAGCCTCCAGGGGCTACTCCGCAGCGATGCGGACGGCGTGCTGTATTCTAGAGTTTGATTTTTGTTTTTCCTTGCAAACCAAAAAAAAAACACAAATGGGCCTTAAAAAGACGAAGACTTTCACACAAGTACTGCTTTGCTATGTTCCCGTGATCAACTTCCAAGTTAGAAGGTTTCAAGTAAATCAGTCACGTTTCATAGGCACCATGCAATTTTTTCCACGTGTCAAATGTAGCAGGAGACACGCAATATTTCCATGGATATCTGCAGTCCCTTAGTACATGCATTTTAATGAGGAGAACTCGTACGTTCATTGATAAAGATTCAAACTTGAGCAGCGTGAAAGGCAGGTTAATGGATTTAATATCTGGGTTTGGACAGAGCATTAACGTAGCGCAAGAACACGCCGGGCTGGTGGTGCCGATCACAGTGTTCGTGGCTGTCTTGTGCCTGTGTTTAGTTGTTGGTCACTTGCTGGAAGAAAGCAGATGGGTTAACGAGTCCATCACTGCGATTTTGATAGTAAATCCCTTATTTTTACCTAAATCTCTCATGCTAGACCTGACCATTTGGACCATGGCTCGAATGTGACAATGTGAGTCATGTGGGATGCCATCCACTGCGAGGCTGGTACCCCACCAGTTAATGAATCACCTACCATTCACATATATACTTCGCTTTCCTTTTTATCTTCAGCAGATATGATTGTATATCGTTATAGAAAATTGGGTTTTGGATCTTTATCCTTTTAAGATTTGTATTTTTGACAAAAATTCGATGTTTTTTTTTTCAGCTTCACAAGAACGATGGACTAACCAGAATTGTCAAGCATATTTAGTAGATTATATATGTTAAGAAAATCGACAGTTGGCCTAAGCTAGCTTGACGTATTAAATCTGGAAAATAGTAATAAACATGTTGGCCAGGATTGTTGTTGGGTTGATGCCTTAATGCATGTGTTGTATAAAATTAATGACGAATCCATTTATTTCTATGCACAGAAGTGATGAATTGTCAAAATCATAGGCAGGTTTCAGGAAATTCATTTGAGATGTGAGGAGTGCAGAAGAGAAGCCACCAATTACTTTTGCTTTCACTTACTGGTACAACCGTACAAGGGATTCATTACGCTAATTGTTATTGCAGAATGTGAAAGAAACTTAAATACGGTTTCCTTAGGAATTAAATGGATGTTTGGTTTGACATGGCTTAGGTGATTTCTAGTGAGCAAGGCTTGTTATATGCTGCTTATGAATGGACCTCTTTCGTCACTCAGCTTTTTCAGGCATTTAACATAAGGAAACATTTCACTCTATCATATCTAATAAGCTAAGTTCAATGTTCGAAGTAATGATTTTGTTCTCCATTTTAGTGGATCATAGATTTCTCATGAGCATATGAACCTGGTGCAACAGACTAAGCATATGAACCTGGTGCACAATAGACTAACAATTGGGTCCTCTTTGTTTTCTCTTTTATCAGGGAGGCATATCTGGAACATGTATCTTAGTTCTGAGCAAGGGAAAAAGTTCCCACATTTTAAGATTCAATGAGGAGCTGTTCTTTATATACCTCCTTCCTCCGATAATATTCAATGCAGGGTAACCACCAGGCATTCTAAGTTAAAATGTGGCTCCACAAGTTATGTTGCCATGTATCTACTTAATTGGTTCACTTGTTACAGATTTCAGGTCAAGAAAAAGCAGTTCTTCCAGAATTTCGTTACCATCATGCTGTTTGGGGTGGTTGGTGTTTTCATCTCAACATTCATTATTACAGCAGGTAATGCTCAATTCAAGAAGGAATGGATGCTCTTGTTGATTAAGAGCATATCCAATGCTTGAACATATCTCTAAAGATTAATCTCGTCACTCTCTGGCTAGGCAGCATGTGGGCTTTTCCAAAATTGGGATTCCTTGGTCTGACTGTAAGGGACTATCTTGGTAAGTTTCTGATGTCGATAAAATCATGAAAGCATCATGTGAGCACCTTAGACGCATGCTGGCATGATAAGTTCTCTTGTTTACAAATGAAAATTTTCTTTTGACTTCAGCTGTTGGAACAATATTTTCATCCACTGATACAGTGTGTACCCTGCAGGTTGGTAAATTCTGAATGATTTTTATCTTAGCTATTTCAATAGCAGGTTCGTTGCAGTTAGAAGACATTTTTGTTTCATCATGTAGGTTCTCCATCAAGATGAGACTCCAGTTCTATATAGCTTAGTATTTGGGGAAGGAGTTGTAAATGATGCAACATCCGTTGTGCTTTTTAATGCCATCCAAAAGATGGATGTGACGAAACCTGATATGCACAGAGGTCTTCTCGTCATTGGAGATTTCTTGTACTTATTTTCAACAAGCACTGGTCTAGGAGTTCTGGTGAGTTTAAACGTCTAGTTCTTGCTTATCAATAGAAGGCATAATTAATGTTTAAGATTTGTCCAACTTTAAAACTTGTATCCAATTTCAAAACAACTTAAATGCAGCTCTGTGTCAAACCTGAATGACAATATGGTGCTCTATTGGTTAGTGCTAATTTCCATTTTTTTCTGATTAGTATGTGTTATTAGGACCACTTAATTAACATTTTGTATAAGTGTTCTTATACTTGATGAATGCAATTCTTAGCAACTCTCTTTTGTTCGACAGAACTTTTTATGCGGTACAAGAGAAAACAAACCTGAAAAAGTTTGTGCTCTCTAAGCTGCCATTCTCATCCAATGCTTGGGACATTCTACATATTCTAAAGATCAACTTTCTTAAGTTGATTGCATATTTCTTCTTCTTTTAACTACGTATTCCTTGCATGCACCCATATGGTTTATTACAGTTTAATTTCCAGCTGTGTTTTCCTTTTCCATTAGTGTACATGATTTAAAGATTTTATGATTTCTCTAGGTTTGATTGCCGTGTCATTTTTTACAGGTTGGACTTGTGACTGCGTACGTACTCAAGGCCTTGTACTTTGGGAGGCAAGCACTTTCCACTCTCCCAGAAATAGTATTTTGTGTAGCTTATGAGTAGGACTATTGGCTTTCAACACTGCATCAGAATGCAGAATACACTTGCAGAGATCTCAATTCAAACTTTTTTACAGGCATTCAAGTATTCGTGAACTTTCAATAATGGTTTTGATGGCATACCTGTCTTACGCATTGGCTGAGGTAAACTCTACTTGGGAGTTCATTGTTTGGTTGATTAAATACGGAATTCATAGCTAAGCTGGTGTTCTTTTGCAGTTGTTAGAACTAAGTGGCATCCTCACTGTTTTCTTCTGTGGGATACTCATGTCACACTATGCATGGTATAATGTAACTGAAAGTTCAAAAATCACAACCAGGTCAATATTTCTGGAAATAGTGACTTCCTTTGTGCCTCAGGAGTGATCATCTGAATAATATAGTATCCCATCCTCTTCTATGCAGGCATGTATTTGCGATGATGTCATTTATTGCTGAAACATTCATATTTCTATACGTGGGCATGGACGCTCTTGACATTGAGAAGTGGAAGATGAATAAGATGAGGTAATTTCCTGGGTCTGTTACATATATGCATAACCCTTTCCTTTTCCAACCCAATCCCAGTTGGGTGAATATTAACACCTAAAATCTCTTGGTTTTTGGGTTTGAAATGTCAAAAACTAAATTATTTCCTCAATCTCAAGCTAGTTATTATTTACCAATGAATTGTTCAACATGGCAATATTTGGAAATAGGAGTCTGACTTGCATATTCCAATGTAGCTTTGGGAACATTCCCTAAGCTACTTGTTGGACAACTTTGGCTGAGTGACTTTCCTGTTAAGCAATGAACCAGAGAAGTTAAAACTTCCTTTTGACCGCAGTTTCCAGACTTCCATGGGAATATATAGCCTATTGGTGTTCCTAATATTGATCGGAAGGGCTGCATTTGTTTTCCCGCTCTTTGCTGCTTCAAATTTGATGAATAAACAGAGAACAAGGCCGCTTACACTCAAACATCAAGTTAGTATCTCATGACGATCATGGTAGCCTTCTGTGCGTTATATGTGGCAACTGCATTTGTTTGTGGTTACTGGCTCTTGAATTTCTTAATTGTTTAGATAATAATATGGTGGGCTGGATTAATAAGGGGAGCCGTCTCTATTGCTTTGGCCTTTAAACAGGTGAGTTTTCCTGTCTGTAACATTGCTGCCACCAAGACTACAAGCAATTTTAGGATCCGCATTGATTTGTTTTCCTTTTCTGTTGTTCCTTGAAGTTTACATATTCTGGAGTCACATGGGATCCAGTCTATGCTACCATGATCACCAACACCATCATAGTCGTCCTATTCACTACCTTGGTATTAAATTTAATCTTCCAAATGTATTTCTTTCACTATTGCTGATGTTACTTTCTCTAGTTACTGTCACTTGAAGACAAGAACGATTAATTTTCTACATGTTCTCCTTAGACTCTTATATTGTAATAGCGTTGATTCAACAACATGAAAATTTTTCCTTCCAACTTGAATTGTAACCAGATGATAGTGATTACCCTCCAGCATAAGGCTAAGGATTAGCGGCCTGTTGTGATCTTTGATTCTTCTTGTCTTCATTTTTTGACTCAGGTTTTTGGTTCCCTGACAAAGCCGCTTGTAAGTTATCTGATCCCTCACACTGTAAATGATAGAACCAATCATCAGGAACCAAAGTCCCCCAAAGAGGACGCCAGCCTCCCTCTGCTGTCCTTGCAAGAATCTATCGCATCCAATATTGAACTTGCAAAGAGTAGTTTGGCCCTGTTTGTAGAAAGGCCTGCATACACCATACATTACTACTGGAGAAAATTTGACAACGCGTACATGAGACCTATATTCGGGGGCCCAATCAGCAATCTGTCAGAATGCTAGATACACAGATGCGACAAAGAGGCGATGTTTCTTGGTTGAAACAGAAGTTCTGATACTAACAATGCCGTTCATAACGCAACAGAACACGGAGATTTAGATTGCTGTAGTTTTTATTGAAAGATCAATATCACCTGGAGTCTAGGACTTGCAATTTTGAAGGTGTATAGAGACTAATGTTAAATGTAAGGATGAGGATGATTTTGTTTGTTTAATGAGCTCTCTTCTTGATATTTTCAATGAATGCAATGTTTGATTTCAGAGAATGGGAGAGCAGATATGAATTGACAGAAAAAACTCAAAAGTTTGGCCAAGACACATAAAGTCATAGCATCACTTAGATTAATACAATCCTGCTAGAAAACGTGTAAGATCTTCAATCAGAGACCACAGAATTGTATGGCACAAGCATGCTTGTGATAGGAACCTGAAAAGAAGGAAAATAGAAGTAACTAAATAATAGAACTTTATTGATTTGAGAGTAAGAATCTTAAACTCCCAAGTCAGTCTGTATGGAGAGGACTAAACTCCAAAACAAAGGAATTAATTTTCTCAAAACTTACCTACTTGCTCTAACTATCAAATATTTATAATGCTAGACTCCTAATCGCAATAAAAGATAGACTCCTAATCGTAATAAAAGATAAGACTCCTAATCACAATAAAAGATAGACTCCTAATCGTAATAAAAGATAAGATTCCTAATCGTAATAAAAGATAGACTTCTAATCGTAATAAAAGATAAGACTCCTAATGTGTTGGAGGTGTCGTATCATCTACACTCTCTTGTGATAAGACTGTTTTATACTTGCATTGAAGGACAAACAATCCAGCTTCAAACATATATGAACTAATACACTAAAAATACAAACTCAATTCTCATGTAAGCAAATCAATGATAGGATGACAAAAAATAAAGAAACATTCAAAGCAATGGAAAGAATGTCTATGGAGCTACATCTAACGACTATAGTGAAGAGGCAGAAGCAAGAAATGAAAAACCAAATAACATTACTCAATGCGCGATTCAGAAAACTGCAGATCTTTTAGTTTGACAATACTTTTAATATTCTAAGATACTAATTTATGCCACTCTCATGGTTTCCGACCCATATGTAACTCCAAATATTCATCAAGGACTCAAATGTACCTGATACTGTGATTGGAACAGCGCCATAAGCAATAAGCTTCTCCAAAACATGCATGGCAATCTTTCCAGAACCACTTACAACACATCTGGACAAGAAATGTAAAGAGATAAATTAAGGAAAATGAATGTGGATAAAAATCTTCAGCATCCAGTAAATTCAGCATTTCAAAACCTCCTTTTTCACTAAAGCAAGTAAGCCATATCACAATCTGGGCATGAATTGTTTACGTATGTGCAAAAACTAAATGTAAAAAAGGAAGCTTCAATTTACGATGAGAAGGTGGAAACAATTCTTTAAGCAAATCCTATTAGCGTATTCCGTTCATTTTTGCGATTATAAATTGTCTCGGAAAATATCATGTTCGATTGTAGTAAGTTTTCAGACAGCACCTTAGTCCTTTGAGTTCTTTGTTCATGTCGGCAAGAATAAGCTGGGCAAAGAAAACCTGCGGAAGCATTTATATTTGGTTAAAATTCCATGCAAGAGGCAAAGTCAGATGCATAATAAAGCAGAGCATTTATATTTGGTCAAAATTCCACGCAAGAGGCAAAGGCAGATGCATAATCTCACTCATGCAGAAGCAATCAATTAGGATAATGAACATAAGACACCAATGAAGTATGTAAGAGTGTGGATAATATTATCTCTTACCAGCCCATAGCCAGTAGCTTCAGTTCGGAGGCTAGAGCCAGACCAGAATATCCTTGGCCCTGTAAAACTTCCCTGCATAAGTTGGGCATGCATATGAAGGCACGGAAGATAAGTTTATTAATCTCCTTTCCAAGACGAGTAATCACCAAAATAGTAATTAGGAGAAAAAGGCACGCAAAGCCAATGTATGAAGAAGCTATGCATTAAAAGAAAATGGGAGTATACTGCAAAAGATTAGGTTGTGAATAAGCACTTTGTTCTAAAGTTTTAGACCTGATTAGCATTGAACAATTATGCTTCAATCCTCAAACATCCTACAAACACACAAAAACATAAACACTATAGAGAAAGAAAGTGGAAGCAAAACCACAACAGCAAAATCTTCTTTTATTTCCGTTAACAAGATGGGAAGAAGAAAGATGGGTACCTGAAAATGACCAGCTAGACGTCGATACTGTCCAAATAGATAGCCCATTTCACGGGTGCCGACACCCATCTCCTCTGAAGGGAGGTCCTGACACCAAATAGAAAATTCAACCATAGTAGTAACTGAGAGTTAACCAAATGAAACTTAAGAAGACAGAATAATAAAATCATTTTCACTTACCTTATCAGGAGCCAGATATCTATAGATCTCATTCATAAAACTTTGACAAAACCGCATAATCTGATAGGGTAGTTTCACAAGAGGATATCATATTCAGAATTTCCAGACAAGCTAATCGGAAGACTGCCATAATATAGAATAAATACTACCTCATTATCACTTTTTCCTTTTGGATCGAAATCACTTCCACCTGCAGCCCCTCCTAATTTGTATGGCGATAGGGCATTTTTTAATGTCTGGTCAAAGAAGATAGCACAGCAAAATGAAGATTGTAAAATCTAAGCCTCTTTTACTTGAAGCTATATCATTCATTTACTCCATCCAAAGTTGCAAATTTATATCTTCCATTCAATTCAATCAAACACAAAACAGAACACTCTCTCTCTCTATCTCTCAAGTTCTCAAAACAGAACAGGTACAAGTGGTACCTGTTCAAACCCAAGAAACTTCACAATACTCAAGTTAATCGATGGATGAAAGCGGATGCCACCCCGACATGGCCCCAATGCCTGATTAAAATGCACGCGAAAGCCCCGATTAACATGAGTCTCACCCCTGTCATCTACCCAAGGAACTCTGAATATAATCATACGCTCAGGCTCCAACACACGCTCCATGATGTTGACAGAACTGAAGTAGAGTACCCAGTTAGATTTGAGATAAATCCGGATTTATTCGATCTCAATTTAGATGGTTACATGAGAAAAAATCGAATATACTCCATTATCCAACAAACTCACTGAGCATTTTTTGCGATTACTCTTTCTAAAGCATGGACAGCTTCTTGCACTGATTGTATAAATTCAACTTCATGAGGATCCCTTTTTAGCACAGCTTCAACAATTGATCCAGCGGTCTTTGACATTAAAGCTTCGAAAAACAGCATTTATAGTAGCATCAGATAAGAAAGTCTAGCAATAAATATCAGTAAAAGCAACATCTTTTAATTCTGTACCAAGTAATAAAATTCATAGATGCATAAACAAAGATAAGGAAATTGATCGCTAAAATCCAGATCCTAAATTGTGGCCTGAAAGCTAAGTTTACTAACCTTTTACATAAACGGGCTTATCAACAATGATCTTATCCTTGGAAGCCATCTGCAGACGAAGAGCCTCTTTATGAAGCAAACTATTGTTGTGCTCTTCAAGTGCACTCATCTGCATGTTCCTGCTGCCTTCATTTCCATATGGATTCCTTCTATGCTTCCTACCAAACTCTCTACAAACAGAACAGAATATCCTTGCAGTTCCTTCCTTGAGATCTACATATGCCCATTTGTAAGTATCAGCCCATTCCTCCCTCCATCGTTTTACCACTTTTTTCTTTCTTTTTACGGTTTGCGTCTTTGATAAATTCTGTTCATCACTAGGAAGTTGAGAAACCATCACCATATTCTTGGCGTCATCAGGATCCTCAGCAGAAGGCTCCCGTGGTGGGCCACTGATAAGGGGAGTATTAGCAAATGAAGGGTCATCATCACCATGGCCAATTTCCAAATCAATCTCCTCTCCAAGATCCCGGACAACAATGTGATGATGCCTCTGTGTTGGCTGAATCAAGTTCATATCATCCATTGCAGGATTGATACCGGTTCCACCGACTGGTAATAACATTCAGCATGACAATCTTCCCCCTCTGAATAATCTCTTGCTTCCTGTCATCAATCACAACAGACTTCAAAATCAAATGCTCAACATGAAAGGGCAATCAGTTTCATGACAATGAATGAGTGAAGTTAAAAATTAAAGCCTTTAATATTATATATTTTCTTAAAAGTAAGGTTGTCAATTTTTCCTACCAACATGACTGTTCTTCAACAATTTTGTCCTTGCTGACTGTTTGACAGGGAGGTTTGGCAGCAAAAGAAGCAATTTATGTCTGCTGCATACAAGCAGCTGAGATTGTAGGAGTGGAACAGGAATAGAAACAAATAAGCGACTTTAGTGGATTCATTCAGGTGATGGAACTTGTGATGCGTACAGTACACAAATGAGGTAAGAACTGAGAAGAATGCCCAAATTAGATGAGATATGAGCTAGGAGCTTATTGTTCATGGCCCTCTTGTAGGAGATGGAATTCCAAAATGAGAAAAAAGCTCTCATGAATCTAAAAGGTCTGGTACATTCAAAGTTGTCAGCTTGTGGTAATAGGTCATCAAGGGAGCCATGTGTTCCTTAGAGTGTGTAGTTTACCATTAAGCCCAGGAAGGGGAAACAGTGAGACTTCCTTTAAGGATCCCGACCAAGCTCAGTAGCTCACTAAATCAAGAACATTAAATCAAAAAAATGGTTTGAAATTCTAACGTCCTGACAATACTATTACTTTTCATGGGAAATCCCTATAGTTTAAACAAATTAGGCGTCTACAACTTTAACCGTATAAAGTAATAATGAACGCAAGTTTTTATATTTTTTCCATCTTAATACAATCTTTCCATCAAATAAAAAATTAGATGGTGTACAGAGTAAAACCAAATTAATAAAACAATAAACTATGTGAAACAAAATCTTCCTTCTATTGAAAATGAAACATAAAAAGAACACATTTTGGTAACAATTGGTGAACTCCTTTAACGCTAAATTGACTTTCAAGTATAAACCTTCAGTTTCCTTCAGATACTTCAGCATCAAGCATTCCTTGTAATTGTTGAATGAACCACCAAACACATAAAAGAACACAGAAAGACAGAAGTTGACGGTAAGTTGGATAAATTTTGGTCCAAATTATACTTTTAGCCATTCTTCCAGACAAAACAACTGAAATATCCACCAGTTTCTGCTGCTACAAACTAAAAAGAGGGTACCTGATAGCATTCTCAGAACCAAAATTTATCTACCATTTCGCAAATTAACCAATGACAAAATCCCGAAACCGAGTAAAATCTTAACTTTTTACACCAAAATTGGCATACCCACTAGTGATACAACGAAAAGATTCAATTTTTACACATAGAAGGTCGCGAATTTGGATTTTCATCAATACCCATAAGGTCAATTTCATACGAAAAGGAGAAGAAAATCAAAAAGACATACCTTTGCAACCGAATGACAATCCAAACAGCCAAAAGTTACAGTATGCGGAAGTTGTATCCTTCTGGGTCCGTTTTCTTCTATGAAAGATTGCTTCTTTATGGGCTCAAAGTACTGATCAGTACATGTGCTTAAGCAAACTTAAGATTGTCACGGGGAGATTTTCGTACCCGTAACAGCAGACAGGGACTCGGTTTTCTCTTGATCAGTGAGTACCGCGTTATAGATAGAGAAATAGTTGTTTTTTTATTGTTGTTTTCTTTGTTTCTTTCTTTTTTTTCTTCTTATTTTTGGTTTTTCTTTTTGTTTTCTTCAAGAAGACAAAGGCAATAGGAAAAGACTACTAACCGCAGAATCGAATGTTTTATATATAGTTACGTACTCTGTTTTGGTCTCCCGATCCATGTCTGTTTCTCACACGTTTGGTTACATAGGTTCTATGTTGTCCGAAGATAAGATAAGGGAGAGCTGTACAAAATACTGTTATTGATGCTAAAACTTTAGGAATAGTTTGAGCTTATAAGGTATTGAAACATGACAAATTCCTCTTCTAGTTTCAGCATCTGATATGTAAGGTTATGAGTTGGTATTTCATTGATTCAATTTCTTGGATATTAATCCTTCTCGATTGGATAATGGATTTATCACCCCTTTTACTTCTGTTTTATATACAAAATAATGTGCAAATTACCATAATTAACACTTCAAAATCAAATAACAGATTGATATAAACAGCTCTTGACCAACTCGCTTTTCATTAATAACCATATAGACCAACATGATTTGCAGGAAAAGAGAGTCCGTAGGCACCCGTAACTGCATAATGGAAACTTAGTACAGGCACCTTGAGTAAAGAGTAAAGAGTATAGTGTTATCACTGTTGAAGATTGAAAGACTTGGAACTTACACGTATCTTTCCTCCTTGGAAAAAAAAAATCTTATGGAACAATATATTGAAACAAACAGTTTGATTCACAGATGAATTGACAATTATGTACAAATTTTTATATAGCAAAAAATTGTTTCACTTCACAAAATCTTTTCCTTCTATAATACCCTGTACATTGCTGGGGAAGATAAAGGGTTAGGTTTGGACAGGAAAGGTTGAGTCAAATGCATCAGGATCCAAAAGATCCTTGCTCAATCTTTTGTATACATGTGAGCGAAATCTTTTATCCTCTGCTTAACGTTCTGCAAAAAGTAATGCATAATCAACCCTATAGAAAATATTTCTAAAAGGGAAAGGGAAAGGGAAATAAAAGAAGCTAGCTGCATTATCAAGACTCACCGATAGTTCTTCATGAAGAACAACGAATATCTTCTTCAACCGCTTGTGCCTCTGAAAGCAGTCAAAATTCGCAAAAGAAAATCAAATTAATTGAACAGATACATGGGAAACTATGTGCACCTACTGAAACAAAACTTGGCCAATCCAATTAAGTTCTCAAGTTACATAGACTAGGAACATAATCCACGCACTCTGACCATCTTTGGTACCAGCTAAAAGCAATAATACCACTCCTTTACAAAGCACAAGATTTAAGGCTACAGACCTCTGGGTTCTAAGATATTGAAATTGTCAAGTAAGAGACCTTGAGTTTCACATTATAGTAGTTATTTTTATTCACAGTCAAATCATCACTGCATTCAAACAACTTTTATTTTTATGACACAGATTTAGTAGTTAATTATCTTATCCACGAACAAGAAAAGACACACTTCACCAGTCATCTCCACCTTCTATATTTCTCAGTAATCTTACGCTCTTCAAAACATCAGGCACTACTTTAGTACTCAGCATATTACCTACTTCATTTTAATTTACCACAGGTATCTGGTTCATGTACAAATAATAAAATTGAAACTTAAGAACTATACAGACAAAGTGAATCTCAATTTGTGATCCTTCATAAAAATGAAAGGTCCACTTGCACCCTTCAAAAAGACAGAATACCAGAAATAACTTTTAAGATCCAAAAGGTTACAAAGTAATACTGGAAACATTTTAGTAGTCCATAATTATGGTATAAATTGAAGGCAACATACAGCTTTCAAGTTCAAAATTCTGAATGGTTAAAACTAAAAATTTTCTATCCAGGTCTATGCTTACGAGGTAGGAGAAATGTCAGTGTATTACATTATAAGAGACAAAAAGGACATAGCAAAGGAAAGAGTTTCCTGGAAGACTATGTTCAAGTATTATGGTAATTAAAAGCATACCGCTGAACATTGACCATAAGACTCCTTCATTTGGGCCAAGATCTTATGATATCTGTCCATATCCCTGTCTTTAGCAAAATTAAGGTCCTTTCCCAGTTTCTCAAATTCATTCCTTCACATATAAAGGAATCAGATTAGTAAAATAGACAACAGGATCAAATGCCATAAAATCAAGTAATAACCAACTTGTATTCTGGTGGTACCTGTAGGTCTCAAGAATATTGTTCAAAGAGCAATAATCATCATACTTATCACGATATTCCTGTACGTATTCCTTGTATCTAACATGAAAGGAAAGGAACACATGATTTCTATCGTGATTGAGAACTGTATGAATCATTATTTAACAAAATAGTAAATATCTGGGAAAGACTGTGTTGATGAAAATAACGATACTTACTGTGAGAAATCCTTAATAGGTCCCTTGAGATCCGGTGCATCCTTTTCATATTTTAGATAGGACGAGCTATCTTCTTCTGAAGAAGATTCCCTTCTCTTTCGAGCATTATTTTTCCCCTCAGAGATAATTTTACTCCTTTTTCCATCTAACGGCTCGGCCATTGCACTGGATGATTGTGTTTTACTCTCTTTCACTGGCTGGGAAAGTGACGCATGCTTAGAGTCATGCAGCTGTAATCCACCAATAGAGGCTTTCTTATCTACATTACGTTCCACACCATTTCCCAGTTTTACCCCAGATTCAGTATTTCTAGATCGATTATTTGTGTCTGCCAGCTTGGATGATTGCAATCCAACTTCAAGGTTTTCTACTCTTGAAAAAGATTGTGGCTGAGACTGCACAACCTTATACTGAGATCTAAATGAATCTTCAAAATGATGTTCTGGAGTCCTCTTGATCCCATTATTTGTATTGGGCGAAGAAGTCTTTCCCAAGTCTAATGTTGCCTTTCCAGCTGATTTTCCCTTACTTGAGTCCAAGTTACAATGGTCTGAAGTACTTGTTCTATTCTCTGCCTGCTTAAAGGAACCCTTCTTTTCAAACTGTTTTTTAACTGGTGTTTCCTCAGGTAATAGTTCACGTAGTTCGCCTAGCTCTAAGTCTGAAAGCTCTCGTTGGAGTCCTTTTCCACTGACCACAGGGTTCTTGTCCATATCTACTCTGTTGTTATCCTTTGGTGAGGATCCTGCATGCAACTTTAAAACTTGACCAGAATCTTTGACCTTCCCAAAATTCTCACTAATTTTCCTGTAACGGGAATCGGATGGAGCTGAATGTCTGCCTCCAGCACCACCTTCCTTCGGATTCCTTTGCACCTTTTTGTCCTTGATGCTGTCCTCATTTTGAATGTCCTTAGAAGCTTTCTCTCTTTGAAAGGGAAAACTTTCATGCACATGAAAATCCTTTTCTGGTAGCTTACGCCCATGCCCTGAATTCTCAACATGTTTGACAGGCCCTACTCTATCAAGAGCTTTAGCCCACACGCCTTGTTCGGAAGATCTTCGTACTGAAAGCCGCTGGCTATGAACCTTTTGTGAGCCAAAATCAGAAACTGTCTCTCTATCAGGTCTATTTATCCCTTGAATATTAGGGCCCTTGTGAAACTCTTCAATGTGCATACTTTGAGGGCTCCTTGAGAATTCGGTATCCCCACCCGCAGAAACAGGCTGTTGAGACAATCTTTCAGCTTTTAATCTTTTTGCACGTTCAGATTTTTCACCTGATTTCTTCATATCTGAGCCTTTTTTGGGTGTTTTCTCAGAACTGTCTGACATCTCGGGTCTTAAGCTGTCCTTATCCAAATCTTCATTATCATCAAATAAATTTCCTATGAAATTTTGGCGCTCAAGGACCATATCATGATCAGACGAAAGGGATTTCAATTCCTCTAACCGCTTTTCACCTTCTTTACTAGAAAGGAGACCATCCTTTGCATTCACTTTAAAAAGACTTTCATCATCACCAGAGTCCTTCTCAATGTCAATAGCATCAGAGTCATGACCCTCAATATCGATTGCAATAGATCCATGGTCCTCTATATCAACTGCATCAGATAAATCATCGCCTTGTTTCTCATTGATCCTATTATGTTCAGAACTCCATGGATTAGGTGAGAC
>JANIJF010000005.1:5038226-5052520 GCA_024520955.1 Erythroxylum bequaertii
TCAGAGCCAGTACCCGAACAGTTGTGCCAGCTAGGCTGGATCCCAAAGAGGGCTGGGCCCTAAGGGGGGTGGAGAGTATGAGATCCCACATCGGTTAGAGAGGGGAACGAATTATGCCTTATAAGGGTATGGATACCTCTCCCTTATAGACGCGTTTTCTATGGACTAATGGACCGGATCCCATCAAAACTCCAAGGTTAAATGTACTTGGATGAGAGTAGTTCTACGATGGGAGACCTCCTGGGAAGGCATTGAGAAAAGCAAAACCATAAGCGCTTGGCTAGGCCAAGGCTCAAAGTAGATAATATCTGTAAGTGGGTGATCTGAGTTATTAGAAGTGGTATCAGAGCTAGTACCTAAACCATTGTGCCAGCTAAGTTGGACCCCAAAGAAGGTTGGACCCCAAGGGGGTGGAGAGTATGAGATCCTACATCAGTTGGAGAGGGGAACAAAGTACGCCTTATAAGGGTACAGATACCTCTCCCTTAAAAATGCGTTTTCCATGGCATAATGTACCTGATCCCATCAGAACTTCGAGGTTAAATGTGCTTGGGTGAGAGTGGTACTAGGATGAGTGACCTGTTGGGAAGGCCTCGGAAAAAGCAAAACTGTGAGGGCTTAGCTAGGCCAAGGCCCAAAGCGGACAATATCTGTAAGCGGGTGATCTGGGATGTTACAATTTTTGACTTGTGGTAAACTAGAGACATAGAGATACAAATTGTCTGAAGGAAGTGAATTGTAATTCAGTCCTTAAGACTTTCAAATTCTGGATGGAAGTTAGGAATAGTACACTGTTTCAGGCTAATAACAGTCTGAAAGTGTTTATGATAATACTTTCAGATTTCTAAACCAAATTGAATCATTTTGGTGTCATTAGAAGCTTAAGATAACATAGAACATTTTTATAGAAGAAGTGTTATGTAAGAATATTCAAGGATATTTTTGGCAAGACACTTAAGTACAAAATACATAAGGCATAAATGGAAGGAAAAATGGGACTTTTTGGACTCATTAATTGGAAGAAGAAGTATTGTCTTGCATTTTAATAAGAGAGAAGAACAAAAATTGAAGAAAGAAAGAAAAAGAGAGGGTGTCATGAAGAAGAAAGAGAAATATAAAGAGAGAGAAATATGAAGAGATGAAGAGAAGGAGAGAAAGAAGAGAAGCAAGCTAGGGTTTCAATTGTGTTAGCCCTCAAGAAATATTTTAAGGTTGTTCAAGAAGAGAAAAAGGTAGAGGAAGAGAAGAGCTTCCATTTGAGCTAAAGATCCCTTCATTAAGTGAAGAATGAAGGTAAGATCATTTTGAAATTTTTGGATTTTTGAAAGGATTTTAATTAATGGAGTTTAGAAAATGCTTGGGTTTAAGTATTGTAGAATCAATTTTAGTGATTGTGCTTTGATGGATTTCAATTGAAAACCCTATTGAGTGAGATTTTTGTTATTGTATAAAGGGATTAATAGAGGCAGAGGAACAAGAGAAGAAGCATTTTGAGCAAGTCTATAAGCGAGGAAATCAAGGTAGGTACAAGTTTATAATAGAGTAAATAAGCCACTTTTTTTTTCTTTAAATCAAAGAAACTTACTGATTTCTACTGCATTATAAGTGTTGCATTTATTTTTTTTCAAATGATTTGTGAAATCTGTTATATGTTGCTTCATGAATTGTATGATGATTGATGAAAAGTATTTGGAAATGATTCTTTTGAAAAGATGCATGTTTATGAAATCAAGTTTTCGGAAATGATTTTCAAGTTATAGCAAGTATATGAAAAGCAAGTTTTCAAGAAAAGTATCATTTTGGGCAACAAGTTTACAAGAGGTTGAAATATATGTGTTATGTGGGTTTGTGGTAATCCCTCAAGAATCGTCACGTGAGTTATAGGCGTCTCCCGCCTGCTCGCTAGTGGCAGGGAGCTCTTTCAAGCACTCCCTCAAGAATTACGACTACACAGGACCCTTATGCGGAAATGTGTAATGCGACATGTTTATGGACTTACCCAAACCATCCTGATACGCTTATATGCTCATGATATGTTTGAACAAGTCTGATGCATTCATGTTTAATAGTTGTGAATTTGACTACATGACAAGAATTTTGAGAAACAAGTGTTTTACGATTCAATAAGATAGTTTCTATGACAAGTAAAATGGTTTCAAAAGTTTTTCTTACTTTCCTGTTATAAGTTGTTACCCGCGAGCTTTCAAGCTCACCCCTCTTTTTACCCCATCTTTAGGTGATAGCTAAGAGACCAAGTGATCCAGAGCTTAAGGAAAATTATACAAATTTGCTAAATTGGTGGTTGAGTTGGTTGGGAATGCACAATATTATAGTTGCATACCCAGTTTATTCGTTTAAGAGTTTTTGTAATTTGAGACTTTGAGATAAGGTTGTAATATGGCTTAGAATGTTATTAGAGAATTGAAAAACCTTATTCTTTTGTTGTTAAGGAAATGTGAAACGTGTATGAATGATATTGAGATGATTACCAACTCGAACAGATGGTTTTCGAGCATAAGTTGTGGATATATATATATACACACGTATGCCTAAGTGAGATTCATGGGAAGACAAAACAGGAATTATGAAGGATCAAATATAGTTGGATGTGATGAGATAAAGGAGTCAAGATTTGAAAGTTTAATGAAGCGAAATTTGAGAACTGAAAGGTTAAGCTCAGGACGTTCCAAGTTTGCGAGATGCAAATTTGCACACTTTCCTTAAGAAAAAAAAAGAAATTGGTGTTATGATTTCAAGGAAAAACCTGGATTGATCTGGGCTAAGTTAGACTAAGTGGTCTTCTAGAGAGCAGTAGGTCTTTCATTTAGCTTTTCAACGGTTTATAGTAGGAAATTGTTGGACATCGGAGTGGAAAATTATGGTCCTTAAAAGGACAGATGTTTTGAAGTATAAGTGATATTGTCTGTAAGGACGTATTGTCTGTAATGACGTCACATTATCTGTAATGACGTCATTTCGTCTTAAGAATGCATCGTTTGTAAGGATGCATTTGTCTGTATAATTGTATCGTCTGCTTATTCGCTATCGTCTTAAGACTTCGCTTTGTCTTAAGACTTTATTTCATTTGCTTTGGGCATTCGTTTGCTTAGCGCATTCGTCTGCGTTCTGATTCGTCTGTCTTTTGTATCATCTGCTTATTCGCTATTATCTTAAGACTCTGTTTCGTCTTAAGACTTTGGGATTATTTATATATTATCTCCTAATTAATAATTGCATAAATTATGCATCAAGTAAATTATATAATAACAAAGAATTTGTACTTTCGATAGGATCAACTTTATAATTTAAAAAATTAAGTGTTCACACCCTAATAACTTGAAGTCAAATTACAAATTTAATTCAAATAATTATTGAAAATTCTATAATGGTACAAGAAATTCTAATATTTAATTTAAAAATCTCATTATTTGTTTATGATAATTGTGGAAATTGTGACATATTTAATATAAATAATTATTTAAAAATTTGAAGGAATCTTAATATTTAATTCAAAATCTTACTTTTTTTTTCCCCATAAATGTGGAACTATATTAACTTTTTGAGACCGTCCACCTTTGATAGTATACTTTTAACCGTTTGATCTGTTGATACATAACTTGAGCACAATTGTTAACCCTTTTGGCCATTGATAGTGCTGACCAAAAGGTTTCTTCCAACTTGGTCATCTAATCCATAGGTCACGGTTTGGTAACGCTTGTGGAATTATCTGGTCGTGGCAGCATTGGAACATTATCACGTCTCAAACCTAACTAAGAGAATGTTCGGCCACCTTCAAGTAATATTCCAATGGAATCTCCTAATTCGATTACAACTGACAATCCTTCCCGTACACAAATCCCTTTGAAACGCGTCTTGTGCTCGTGTATAAATTGATCCATTCTCTTGAATACAACTATCATTCCAAAAGAATCAAAACGTGTGTGGTTTTTGCTACAAAGATCAATTCTTTCTCTGCATTGTGTGTTCTTTTGGCTACAAAGATCAGTTCTTTCCCTGCATTGTGTGTGTTGTGTACATCAGATATGTCAGGAATTGTTGTGGTTTTGGATTTTGACAAGACCATCATTGACGTTGATAGTGACAACTGGGTTGTTGATGAACTGGGTTTCACGGACTTGTTCAATCAACTTCTCAATACCATGCCATGGAACTCTCTTATGGTTAGTACATTCGTAAACGCGTGGCTTTATGTTTCTGGTTCTTAGCTGTTTGTGTTTTTCGGTCTCTTTTCCTGGTTTCTGAACTTGCAAGTTCCTGTCTTTCTATTGTTTTCTTCGTTTTTCACGTGTTTCCCATTCCTGGAGCTGGAAGTTGACTATTGTAATGGTCGATATGCAAATCTTTTCTGGTTAGGATAGCTCATTTGTTTTTCCTTGTTAAATCTTTTGCAGGATAGGATGATGAGAGAAATTCATTCACATGGAAAGACCGTTGAGGACATTGAAGAGGTTCTGAAACGTGTTCCTATTCATCCCAGGGTCGTTCCTGCTATTAAATCAGCATATGCTTTAGGGTAATGCACAGAATTAACAATGGTTTTAGCTCGTAGGACTGGTCAAGATTATAGTAAGAAATTCATGGTCAATGCTTGGTGTTCTTTTCAGGTGTGAGTTGAGGATTGTCAGTGATGCAAACATGTTCTTCATTGAGACAATCCTGAAACATCTTGGTTTGAGGGATTACTTCTCAGAGATTAACACCAACCCAGGATCTGTTGATGACGAAGGGAGGCTAAGGATCTCCCCTTATCATGATTTCACCGTATCTCCCCATAACTGTGATCTGTGCCCTCCAAACATGTGCAAGGTGCTACTTCTAATGTTCTTGATTCTCAGTTCATGTTGTTTTTCTTTTTAAGCAACTAGGGACGCTGAATTGAACTTGACTTTGTTCAAAAAAAGCTGAATTTTTGTAGAGAAGTATAGACATCATGTGTTGGGACCATCCTTTTATTTGTCATACAAAGTTTAATATTCCCATAGAAAGGTTTTGTGGTTATTTTTCTACAGAGGTTTAGATCCCAGAATCTATGGTATATGCTTTCTTTATTAGCTTCTGATTTTGACAAACCTGTTCTTTTCATTGTGACCCTACCATTAGTAAACACTTGCATAGGGTCGTTACTTAAGAAACAACATATAACGATTAGGGTTGGCTTTGTCTTAATCTGGAGAGTAAAGTTGCTAATCTTTTTCACTTATGGTTCCAGGGTCTTGTTGTTGAAAGAATCAAAGCTTCTCTTTGCAAGGAAGGTAACAAAAGAATTATCTATCTTGGCGATGGTAGTGGTGATTATTGTCCAAGCTTGAAACTTGGAGAATCAGATTTTATGATGCCAAGGAAGAACTTCCCGGTATGGGACTTAATTAGCAGAAACCCTTTACTCATCAAAGCTGAAATTCATGAATGGACTGATGGGGAGGAGCTTGAACGTGTTCTTCTGCAACTTATCAGCTCAATTTCTGTGGAGGAACCAAACAACTTCTCGTTTTCAGCTGATTGCAAGCTGGAGATATTGTCTGTTGCATCACATGAAGCCTTCCCTAAAGCTCTCCCAGTACCTCACTAATTATTCTCAGCAGTGGCACACTTGTCAGGATAACAATACGCATAATGTTAGCTTTGACTAATCTATCAGTTTAGACTATTAAGTTCTTGTGTGAAAGATTGCAAGGTTTTCTTTTCCATTTTCCTTTCCTTTCTTTTCTCTGTGTCTTCAGAGAAAAGCTTGTAAATTTTCAATTTACCTGAATCACTTGAAGTGAATCAAGTGATTCAAGAACCTTATGTAAGGGTTACTTCAACTTGTGTACTGGAAAGGTGTCACAAATAAGCCCTTGTATGACTCCTGAAGAATGCCAAAACCTTGGAACTAAGCCCTAAGGAACACAGTCTTTGAACCAATGATGTTCGCCGTGAGAGTTCCTTTTAATGCTTTGGTCATGTTCAGAAATATGGGGAGAAGGGCATTAGCAAAATTTCTGGTACAGCTCACTGCCACGTGCCAATGTATGTCTCCCAAACCCCAATAAACATTATGAAACAGAGGAGGGTAACCTTTCAGACAAAGAGCATTGAGGAATTTTCTGGTCTGTGTTTGTGCTAGCAAATGACGAAGAAGCAAAAGCAGTCTTCCTTGAATTGAACTGTTCGCAGAGAGAACTAATCTTTTGTGCCATTTGCGAGGCTATTGATCTCTGTGAAGAAAGTTTCCATGTGATACCATTCAAGAACAATTGGAGTGTCTGTCAAAAGTCTACCATTCAAGCTTCTTCCCATCTGAAAAAGAACAGCAGCTGTACAAGTTAGAGTTCGTGTCCTTAGAACTTGTCCTACGTGCAGCATGGATAACCTAGGCTGATTCCTCCTATTTCCTGAGAATTAAGCACAGTTATTTCCAGGACATGGACATAAAGTTACATATCCTTTTGGTACAAGATGTATGCAGTGAACTAGAAGCAATTTTCTGTTCCTGAGTATCGGTGGTTTGGATTTTGTTCTGAAAAAGTTCAGATCTGTAAACATGCTTTTGATGACTTGAAAATTAGTTTGCCATTGTAACTGAAAGCAGAATTTTTTATTGTACTAAGAATATTGGAATCAGAATTACAGTATCAAACAAATGAGAATTGAAAGAGATAAGATTATTTCATATTGAATTTCCATAATAAGAGCAATATTCTGATAGCTTCTTTTTTCTTTTGATCTCATTCTATGGATGCATACATGATTAGTATTCTTGCACCAAAACTAGGGGCCTTTTGGTCTGTTGTAATATTTATTAATAAATTATTAATAAAAATTATTTTATTTTGTTAAATAAATAATTAAAAAATATTTATTTTAAATATATTTTAATTATTAAATAAAAATTTCAAAATTATGAAAAAATAGAAATAGAAAACCAAAAACTATTTTTTGTGGTTTTCAAAAATTTTGAAAACTTGAGGACATCAAAAACTAGGAACAAAAATTAAATAATCAATTAATTTTTTTTACTAAATTTGAAAATAAAACAGAAAACCAAAAATATAAATAGAAACAAACAGTCTCTATATTTTGAAACTATCATAGTTTTTAAATCATAATTTGAAGCAATACTCAGTTCATGTAGCTGCAACTTCTAGCTTTGTGTTCTTTTCCTCCCTTTTCATGGGTTATTTCTTACATGGAAACTAAAGCATAGAATAGAAATAACAGATATAGTCTTTACTTACAAAATTAGCAATATTGGAAAATTAAGTTCAGCTGCTAAAGCCTTGTTTATTTATTGGTCTAAATTAATACATGATCCTGTCATAATGGACCATGGATAGTTGATAACACTATTCTCCCTAGACTGGAGTCTCCACTATCCATTATGAATAGCAATTGTTAAGATTTAGAAAAGGAGTTCTTGCTGCAACTGGACCAGTACTCAGCTACAAGCTTGGAGAAGTAGGAATTGGTTTCCACGAGGTTTGAAGGTTCATCATACTCCACCAATGTCCCTGCATTTCACCAATTTTATTACTATCAGAATTCCCTTTGGTAGGTTCTATTAATTAGTCGGAAAAAATAAAGTGATCTATTTAACTTGGAAATCTATACATGTGATTCATACCCAGTGGAAGCATGCTGAAAAGGAGGAAAAGGAAATGGATGCATACCATAAGAAAGCACCATGACCATGTCACTGTCTATAACAGTTGGAACTCTATGAGCTACTGTTATAACAGTGCATTCTGAGAATTCTTGTCTGATGATTCTTTGTAAGATGGCATCAGTAGCAGAGTCTATTGAGGCAGTAGCTTCATCAAGTACTAGGATTCTGTTCCTTCTTAGGAGGACTCTTCCCAGGCAAAAGAGTTGGCGCTGCCCAGCACTCCAATTTTCGCCTTCATCACTGACTGTGAAGTTGATTGTGATCATAAATCATGTGTTTGTACTTCTAGACAACTTTTTTCAACGCTTTTGCAAGTAACAAGAAAACCCTTTGAAGCAGTGTGAGATACTAATACTGTGCTTTGTGCAGTTCTTTTTGGACAAACATGTAGGAGTTGAGAACTTGCTTAGTGAGCTAACCTGATGAGTCAAGTAGATTAGGTAGGCTGCTGATAGTTGCTTTAAGCTGGCACTTCTCCAGAGCCTGTGAGGAGAAATGTTACGCATAGAAAAGGCATATGCTTTAGAAAATTTCTAGTAAAAAATCTCAATTAATGATTGGAAATTCAAGTAGAATGTTGTCTTACCTCGCATATTTCATGGTCAGAGTAAAGGCCTAAAGGGTCTAAGTTAGTACGCACACTTCCCTTGAAAAGTGTTGGCTCCTGAGGAATGATACTAAGCTTCATCCTAAGATCCTTGAGACCAATAGAGCATATGTCAAGTCCATCTATAAGAATTTTCCCACTTGCAGGATCAACTAATCGAAACAAGGCACTTATTAACGTAGTTTTTCCGCTTCCGGTCCTGCCCACAACTCCAACTCTACTCCCTTCCTTGAATGTGCAGCTGATTCCCTTGAGAACTAATGGTGCATTGGGACGATATCTAATCTGAGAGCATAATATGTTCTCAACATAAAGAAACAGATATTACATGGTTCCTTCATTTGAAAAGGTCTACTTGATTCTCACCTTCAATTCTTGAAGCTGTATCCTACCGTTTGGTGGCCATGATGAGGATGGTCTATTGTCCTCCACTATAGCTGGAGGTTCTTCTGATATGTGCATGAACTGCTTGATCCGTTCAATGGAGACAATGTAGTTTGATAAGTTGCAATACCAGCGAATCATGAACACCTGGGTGCCGGTTAGTGTTAGCGCGTAAGACAATGAGAGGCCTATCAGTCCTGCATACCCGAAATATAGATGCTGTTTCAACAGTTAAATCTTTAATGGTAGCTCAATGGCAGAAGAATAGTGAATTTTTTCTGTCAATTTAGTCCCACCTGCTTGTACGTATCCCTTTGGAAGAAGTATAAGGAGTATTGCACCAGTAAACAAGGTGATGTTCATAAGTGTTTCTATTCTTATAATTAGCCACTCCGTGCTTCCATTTGAATGGAAGAAAAGTGTAGCATCCGTGTCTACAAGCTTTAAGTAGTTCTGAAAGAACCTGTCAGCCATTCTGAAAGCTCTTATAGTGACAACGCCAAGTGATGTCTCAGCTGCATAATTCATGACAGGTGCTTTGGTTGTTCCATTGATTCTTATCACTTCTCTTGCAGAGGCTAAATAATATCGCTTTCAAGTTGAAGAAAGATAAACAAAATTTAGTTAGGCCTCTCTACATTTCAGAAAGATATAAAGAGAAAAAAAAGAACAAGTTGAGAACTTTCTATACCTGAACATAATATGATGCCACCATAGAAAGTATGGCTACAATAAGAACTTGCCATGTGACTGAGACCATAATTCCTATAATTGCTATGAGTTCTACAAATGGAGCCACCACAAAGATGAAGGAAAAGGGGATGTCAAAATCCAAAATACTCAGATCAGATGAAGCCTGCAAATTACAATTTCATAAAATGTTAGATGTGACACAATGCCCGTGATATCCTGTTAGTGAAAAGCATGGCAGGATTATAAAGTTTACTTACGCGAGTCAGAATCCGTCCAACAGGAGTAGAGTCAAAGAAGAGCATAGGAGCTTTAAAGATTGAATTGGTGAAACCAGAGAAGAAGGCTTTAGAAGCAGTTAATCCCAGATAGGCTGTATATAGAGCCCTAAAAAGTACAAACACAGCACTAATTATCGAAATCAGTGTGTAGACACCAATCAAGACAGCACTGTTGATTTCAGGAATTTGGTTGGCGAATGCTAGCCAATAAGTTGCAGCAGCCTGAAAAATAACAAAACCACATTGTGATAGTACTGCTATGCTTGCAAACAGCGTTCCCTTTGGGGCATTGAGATAGTCCAGGAATGGCTTCCACCCAATATCACCGATCTCCTTCTCCTCTTCTTCTGTTAGCTGTATTCCATGTGTGCCCTTTATAGATGCCTCCTCTTTGCCATTGTTTTTAGCAGGAAAAGACATATTAAATTCCTCTGGTTGAACTAAGTCTACCTTTGGCAATTCTCCTTGGTTGTTATTGTTTGAGGGGCTTAATACTAGTATTGCATCTTTATGAGCATTGACAAGCCGTTCAAATGCAGCTCCGGCCATCAAAAGCTCTTCATATTTTCCTGATTGAGTTATTTGTCCACCTTCCATGACCTATGCAAAAGTCATAACTACTGATGTGAAAACGAAAAAAAGAAAAGGTAGTGCAACAGACAAATTTCAAAAGAATTCAATCAATTGAGGTGCTTTACTAGAATTTTATCAACTGTTGACAGGAACTCCACTTGGTGAGTGACAAGGATGACAGTCTTCTTCTCTAGAGCAGTCATAACACAGTCCTGCAGTTGCAGCATTTCAGATTGAATAATTCATGCCATTTGAAGAACAAGAGAAGTTACTTTGTCTTACATTGAACAGAATTGCAGCAGTATGTGCATCCACTGCACTAAAAGGATCATCAAGAAGATAAATATCAGAATCATTATAGACAGCTCGAGCAAGTTGAATTCTTTGTTTCTGTCCACCACTCATATTAAGCCCTCTCTGCCCTATTTCTGTGAGGTCGCCATGGGGGAAATTGTTGATGTCCTTGTCTAAAGCACAGGCTTTAATGGCCATCTCATACCTGGCTTGTTCCAATGGCTTTCCATAGAGTATGTTATCACGAACTGTTCCACTTTGGATCCAAGAAATTTGAGAAACATAAGCAATAGATCCAAACACATTGACCTGAGACAATCATAAAACAACATGAATGACATGAAAAACAAATTTGCAGGACTAACAGGAGATTACTGTTTGTTCTGAACTTACTGCTCCAGAAACTCTGGGTATTTCTCCCAAGATGGCATACAAGAGTGACGATTTCCCAGCCCCAACTGGGCCACAAACTGCAATTTTCTTCCCACATTTGATATCCAAGTTCACATTTCTCAATGTTGCTATTGTTAGTTCAGGATCCCAGCTGAAATTACCTTTTTGAATCAAAACACTTCCATCGGGATTCTGTGGCTCATTTCTATCTAAATTTTCGGTCTTGAGTTCATCATCTAGCAAAAAGGCATTAATCCTATCAAGGGAGACCTTGACTTGGATCATGATGGAAAGAGCCTCAGGTATCAACCTGACCGGCTCTCCCATGCTCCTAAGTGTTGCAAGAACTGTGAAAATGGTGCCAGCATTCAGCGGGGCACTATTGAGCAGGGCACATCCCATGAATGTCACAGAAGAAACGACTAGTGGTGATAACCAATACAAAATTGTTCCAAAAACTTTTTTAAACTGCATTTTGGTCAACCATTCGAACTCCTTTTCTCGGCAAGAATAAATCAAGCCTTTAAATTTCTCCTCCCATGACTGCAACTTTATGATTTTCATGCTGTTTAAGATCTCAGAAGTAGCTCTAAGTCTCTCATCTTGAGCAATCATCAACTCAGTCTGATATATCTGCAAAATTCTAGCAAATGGCACATTAAGAATTCCACATATGAAAAGAGGGACTAATCCTATTATAGCACCAAGACCAACAACCCCAAAAAGGACTCCAATGGATAGAAAGATTTGCACTATAAGAGTCCATGTTAAATGAAACCACCACGGAAACTCCCCGAGTCGATAGGCATCAACTGCAATGTAGTTCACAATCTCACCAGTTGAGTGCCTTTTTCTTCCCAGACTTGAAAGCTTAAGTTGTTTTTTGTAGATTGCAACCATCAATGCTGATCTCATTCTCATTCCTGACTGTCTTGCATAGAAGAACCAATGCCTTTGTGTCAGTGACTCAACTGTCTTTACCAGAATCAAAATTCCAACTATGAAAAGACCTTGATAGAGATTCTGACCAGCAGAATTTGAATAATTAACAAAAGCAAATAGCAGAAGAGGAAGAGCTACTACTGCAATTGTCCTAAGCAAAGCAAGGATACCAATTAATACATTCTCTTTGAAATAAACTTTTGCCACAGCCTTAATAACCCAGTTTCCTGTTTTATTAGAGCTCTTATCGGTAGAAAGTGTATCCCATGCATCAGCAAACTTCTGGTAAGCTATATGGGCTTCATCGTCATGAATTAAAGAAGGGATATCTTCAAGATTTAATGGTTTTGAGTAGCCTTTTGCAAGCAAAGGATTAATCCAAGAAAATGTCAATTTGCCAAGGAAACTAGCCTGTCCTAGTTTGGACTGATTCTGTTTCTGCTTTTCAGGTAATAGTGGCTCAGATAGACCGTTATCTGCAATTTGTGGAGAACCAACATGACAGGAGTTCTTGAAAGCACAAAACAAAAGCAAAAAGTGGACAGGCCATGACAGCATGTCAAGAACTTGGATTGTGCGTGCTCTTGCCAAAATTTGGATGTTTAGAGCTGTAACCAAGAAAGAGGAAGACACCCACCAAACTCTTGAGAAAATAATGATGCATTTGTACTTAGTAACAAGCAAGGACACTGCGAATGATAACCATATTAGTCCTCTGATGAGGTAAAGGAGCCACTCCAGATGTTTGAGTTTGTAGTCTTCGCCTATTAGATCCCATAATCCCATACCAATATGTGCAGTGCTGATGACAGCACAACAGATGGAAACAACCACTGGAATCCATTCCTTTCTGTTGCTACCACTTGCTTCAAGTTTTTTGACAGATCCTACAAGCAAAAATAGATAGAAGATGCCCAGAAACAGCAGATTTATTGCATCTATGGTGGCTCTTTGCGTGCAAGGAGAATCCACAGTAACTTCTCCCCCACAAATCCATGAAAGTTCCCCTGCATAACCACACGGGAGGTCTTCCATGTTAGCTTTCACAAAACAATATATGAACTTCCAAGTAGAAACCAAGAAAGCATGACACAAAAGGATTTAAATAAACTTGCAAGAATCGCTTGCACCAAAACAGCAAGCTAGCAGTTTCAGTCCCTTAGGTCCAATATTAAGTCACCTGTTCATATCATCAAACACTATCAAACACTAAGCATTCGTTTCTTTTGACAAGTGAATCAAATCCAAATGAAGATGCAAAGAACAAGAGCTTCAGGAAAGAGTATGATCGTACATGGCAATGAAAACCAAGAAAAGTAACTATATAACATATACCAACTATGGTCTCCAAGAAAGTCATTGGTGTAGGGAAACAAGTAACTCTGCAAACCGGAGCTCAAGAACACTTGATCAACAGATTGAACACTATACCCTCCATATATATAAGCTGCTAGAAATGAAAGAACTGTCCATATGCTTTCTATGTGCTTTTGTCTGCATGTGCAGTCCACAAACATGTCAATGTCAGGAGTCAACTATTCCTGCCTGTAATTATTACCTGAGGTAAAATTCTCAGGTTCCTGAAACCCTGAAAGTAATTTACAAAATCTTTCGTGAATTCCTTTCATCTTCCACTTTCGGAGAGATGAATTAGCAGTAATCTAAACAAGCTTTAAAAAAAATAGTATGCCACTATCAGAAGAACTGATCAATACATACATTATACATGGATTATTATAATATAAGTAAAGCAGATCGTTGTCTCCTAAGGATTAAGGTATAAACTATGGATGGCCAGCCATGGGATCTTCTTAAAGAATTATGAGTTGTTCCATAAACTAATCAAATCAATCAGATCTTGAATGTGTTCAATGCTTCAACTATTTTTTTAATGCAAAAGAACAAAGTTCTGTAATTATTCTTTGGCTTGACCCTTGTTATGATCACTGGTGCCAAATTTATTATTTTTATCACAAATATGGAAAGGGCCAGCGCCTGAAACTTTAAATTGACCAAAAACTGAAAATGGTAATCTTTTATGGTCCTATATGTTAGAGATTATGATCATTGTCTCCTAAAGTTTCTTACAAGGACACGGAGAAATGTGAATGCAACGTAAATAAGGAGAAACACTTCAGAAGAAAGCTGTTTCGATCGAGTAAGATAAGATTTTCCAACCGACAAGCTTACGAAACTAGAAAGTCAGACAATTGTTAATTATAAAAAAAATCTTAAACTTTCCTTAATTTTGTAATACTAATTTAAATTTTAAAAAGAGGTGTTAAAATACTTTAATTTTTAATTTTTACAAAAATAACTCGACGTTAAATTCTCCATTAATGTGGTTGACATGACAAGCTACGTTAAATTAATGTTTTTGTTATTTAGATATCACATATTGTAATTTTATTATTTAATAAATTAAAAATATTAAAAACCTTAAAACAATTATATACTCATTTAC
>JANIJF010000005.1:5054371-5073758 GCA_024520955.1 Erythroxylum bequaertii
ACCATACTATACTAACTTACTCTTAATTTTTCCAATTAATACATCTTATTCCATTAATTTAAACAATAATTCTCCTATAAACCACAATTAATCTAGACCTTAAAACAGAATTCAAAATTCATGTTTATTTAATAATAATGAAAACAAATTCGGGGGCCAACATTTTGTTCTCAAGTATCCACCACAGTCTTTTAAGAGTTAGAGCAAGGTTTATAGTTTTGATAAAAAATATACCTAAACCTCCTTCTCCCTTAGGGAAACAAATGTCAGCCCATTTGATTTTAACAGTTCCCTTGCACAATTGAAATGTCTCCAAAAGAAATCCTTTAACATTCTTTCAAGGTTCTTAATAAGACTTTTGGATAAAAACGTATATGGACTCCAATGTATGTGAAGAGAGCTAAAGACTGATTTGATTAGTTGAAGTTTACTAGTATAGGACATAAGTTTATTCACCTAAGACTTGAACCTTCTTTGGATTTTCTCAATAAGAGGGAGGCAGTCATTAAAGTTGAGCCTTTCAGTAAAGACTGGAAGTCCCGTATTCAACATAAGAGGAAGTTTCATTTGCATTCTAGTGATTACAACAATATGTGATTCCATGTGAGTAGCTCCCTTATAAATCAAGCAATGATTTTTATTAAAATTGATTTTCAATCTAGATATGCATTTGAACCTTTCTAAAGCCCTCATTAATATCTAAAGTGAATCGATTTGGTCTCTATAGAATAACAATAGACTATCTGTAAAACATAAATTTGTTAATTTAATTTTCCTATATTTAGAGTGGAATTTGAGCCTTATATTTTCCCCAACTTCATACTTGATAAGCATATTTAAAGCTTCCATGCACAAGATCAAGAGATAGGAGAAAGAGGGACCCCCCTGTCTAAGCCCCCTTGCTTTGTTGATTATATATGAGGGACTGCTATTCACCAAAACAAAAAAAAAATGGAGATGTGATACACTCCTTAATCCAACCAATAAAGACCCTAAGGAATCTAAACACCTTTAGCAACCTCAGTAAGAAATCCCAACTTAAACTATCAAATGCTTTATGAAATCGACTTTGATAATACAATTTGGAGTGGAATTGCTTCTTGAATACCCTTTAAGTAATTTTGAACAATCAAGATGTTGTCACCAATATGTCTGTTTCCCAAGATTGCTCCTTGATTCTCACTAAACAAATTTGATATGCCATTTTTCAGTCTAGCAGCCAAAATTTTGGAAATAATTTTATAGAAAAAATTAAAACATGATATAGGCTTAAAGTCATCAAAACTAGAGGGGCTAAGGATAAGAAGGTCTTATAAATCTCTTTCAAGAGAGCACTATTAGTGAAGAATTCCACATAACATTTTTTACAAACTAACATGTCACTTCTTAAGATTTGTGAAAGAACCGTCCATTCAACCCTGGCCATCAAGGCCATCCACTTGTGTGGGACCCACATGATTGGATGGCCCTGATGGCCAGGGGCCAGAGTAGGGCCAGGGCAAGGGGGACAGAGGATCCCCTGCCAGAATGAAGACCAAAGAGCGCTGAATACCAAGGAGAGGATTGGGTAGTTGAAGGTGGCGCGTGATGAGGACTAAAGAGAGGATCTAATGATTACAACCTCCTGGCGCACTAAAATCTTAAGATATACCTGGTGAAAATCAGTCTTGTAAGAAAACAACAAATGATAATAAAGAGACGAGCACGCCAGATAGAGAAGACAACAAAGGGCGGATGAGAAGATAACAGTCTAACAACGATGAGGAGGGGAGTTAGTCAATAAGAACAAATTGTGAGGAAGAGGCATAATTAGGGTTAGGATTTAGGAAAATCTTAATCCTTTGGCCTGTTTGGTTGGCATGGATTGTTGATTGGGAAAGTAATCTTTTTTTTTAAATTTAAATTATTGCGTTTGGTTCGTTTTTTTTGAGTAGTTAGGAAAATAAAAACTTTCCTAATTTAAGGAAAATAGTAACACTTTCCCAAGATTCTAAATACCAACGCTCTGCCTGGTATTTAGATTA
Organism: Erythroxylum bequaertii; assembly: GCA_024520955.1. Taxonomy (NCBI): domain Eukaryota; kingdom Viridiplantae; phylum Streptophyta; class Magnoliopsida; order Malpighiales; family Erythroxylaceae; genus Erythroxylum; species Erythroxylum bequaertii. The sequence continues at coordinate 5,056,396 of JANIJF010000005.1, forward strand.
CTTTCCTCAGGAATTTAATCTAAAAACTAAACTATCCAATTTAACCATTCCTTCTCTCTCTACTCTACGACTTTAAATTATATAAATTTCAAATAAATTTTGATTTAATAATTAAAAATATATAAATAAATTTTAGTTGATAAATAATAATTTTAAATTTTTTATTTTTAAAAATAAAATATTTTATTAATAAATATTATACAAAATATTTAAATAAATTTAAATAAAAATAATTTTTGTAAGTTTTATTTAATTTATAATTATTATTAGTAATAAAAATATTTATTATTATTTAAAAAACAAAAATTAAAATTTACAATAATTATAAAAGTTGAAATAAATAAAATAACTAATTAAAAAAATTTGAAAAAAAGGGGAAGGAGAGATAAGAGGGAGGGAGGGAAATTTCAAATTTATTTTTAAATTTTTCCTATTTTTTAAAATTTTCAGTATCGGCTGGTATTTGAATTTTGAATATTTTTGCTCTTCAGGTTCATATTTTTCCTTATTTAACGATTTCAATTTTTATTCGGTTTGTAGGGATATAATTGGAAACACAAGTCAAAATTAAGTTACATTCCATAAAATACTGTTGTATACCAAACACTATAATATGAATCTACCAAACTTTCCTATTAGAATTCTTATAAATATCCAAACATGTGAATATCTTTACTTTTCATAAATTTATTTTCCGAAGAATCATATTCCAAATTCACTTTACTTTCTTGTCAACCAAACGGGACCCAATAGCATCAATACTCTTGAAAGTCATATTGTTATCAAATCTCTTATGCCTTAGAAAGTCAAAATTTTTCTTGAGAGAAATCATTGAAGCTCATATCGAGCAAATCACACTTTCATTTGTTGGAAGCTTGTAGAGGCTAGCTAAATACTACTAGTTTAAAAGGTTGGAAAGTCTTGAAAAATATTTTAACTTTTAAATTCCCGCATTATATTGTGCATGTGTTCATTTTAGCAAGAGATTTCTTCACTTTCATAACAGGCTCCTTCTGTTTTCAACTTGCAATAGTTTCCTTTTAATTTTAACAGGCGTTTCTGTTTTAAATTGTTTTGACAAGATTTAACGTTTAACAGACTTGTATCATCTAGCAGACTCCTGTCGTTTAACTAACTTCTATTGTCTGACATGCTCCTGTTGTTTTAAACTTTAACACTCCCTATCTCTTATCTCTCGTGTGTGTTTGTTTTATTAAATTAAACCAATAAGAAAAGAGGTTTAAAGTTTAAAATATTTAACCAATATTAGGCCATCATAAGATCGATTAAAAATTGAATAAAATTAAAGAATTTGAAACATGATTGAAAGGAATTGTTCTTACCCGTTGAAGAATTTGAAGTTTAATTGAAAAAATTATTAAATGAAAATTAATTGATCTATAGTTTATAAGAACTTATTAATTTATAAAAATTGATCAATTAATTAATAAACTAATTAGTTTTAACAACAAGAATTATTAAAGTAAATCGAACTGAAGAATTAGTCGGTTCAAGATTAATACAGTTAAACTGATTAAATTTTTTAATCATTGGCAAATCCTAAGTGGTATAAGTGAACTTATGTTGTCTCGTTAGAAAAGGGTTGGAGACCTGATAGCAATTTATTCAAGTTTATTATTTATTTTTGAGTTGATAATTTATTAAATAAACAATTCAAAACGCATGATTTATATATTATGTTATACACTTAAACTTTTATTTAAATATATATTTGGAAAAATACCCACGGTAAATTAAGAAATGTATTATTAAGAAAAAACATAACCTTATTCTAATATTATGGACTAAATATGATTTTCCAATTAAAAAAATCGAAACATGTGGAGAAATTTTCAATGGAATCCCAAATTGGTTAAGTAAAATGATGACATTGATTAAAATATTCAATCGATTCGATTAGTTTAATTATAAAATTTTGAATTGCTTAATTTTTCGGTTCGATTTTTAAATTTTTGGTTCAATTTATTTTAATAACACTTATCTATTAATTTCTATTTAACAAATTTTTTCAATTAAACTTTAAATTCTTCAATAATAAGGACAGGCTCTTTCAATTCAAATTATTCAATTTCATTAAATCTTTAGTAGATTTTAAGACGAATTAATATATGTTTAATCTTTTAAACCTCTTGTCTTATACGTTAACTTTCTGTCCAGTTTTTTGTGCATTGATAAGGCCATTTAGTATTTCTTGAAGCTTAATCTCCCCTCGAACGAGCCATATAGTCAAGAGAAATCATGAACTATAATGGACAAACTTGCCCCGCCCATGAGTAAATATTTTATAGTAGCTTCATTATACCGTTAATCTTCCTTGGTATATCCAAATATACACCTAAGAGCCATGATATGCAAAATAGTGATAGAAAAAGACATATACTAATATTTAATTATTTACCACAAATAATATTTAATTATTTTCTCTTGTTCTGAGATAGACATATACTAACATGTGCTCGATTGTATAAAAATATTGTTCTGGTTTTATTTTATAGTCATTTTTATTAGAAAATACAATAATCTAAAATCGTAATTATAAAATTATATATTCAAATCACAAAAATTACTAAAAAAACAATATTTTATTAAAAAAAAGTTACAATATGACCTTTCTTAGACTTTCGCAAAATGAACAACTTTTTCTTTAGTGACATCGTCCGCGAATTGTATGGAGCAAGTGTCCTTTTTGGCGGAACTCAAATCCTGTGATTCTTCAACATCACTATGATTCTTCAACATCACCGCTTGCTATGTTAGGTCATGAGTCGTAATACTAAAATAATTTCTTCAGTGTTATCGGACAAATAGGAAGTTAGATCCAATGTATTTGTGTCAAGAGATGATTAGGTGGTGAATACTGTCCTCTGGTGTCAATCTCTCATCTCATCAGTAGAATGTACTGTTTTATGCTAGATAATTCTTCATATGACAGTTCAATATCATGAACGCAGCCTTATCTTTTTAAGGTGTAGTTTCAATCTTCACATGTTGGAGACATGGGTCGAGACGGGGGCTGACATTTGGATCAATGTTCACAAGATGGTGACATGAGCCCATATTAGGGATAATATTTTGGCCGAGCTCGATCAGGTCTGAATAGGTCGAATTTTAAACTTAATTTTTTAAAAAAATTGGGTATTAAATTAAGCTAAAACTTAGATTGGTTTGGGTTGACCGAAACTCTAATTAGGCTTAAGCTTAGATTGTTCTAAGTCTAACCCAACTTGACCCCAATAATTATAAGACATATAATGTCTCTTCCCACAAAAATTGTTTTTATTTTTAACTTTTTTTAAAATAAAATACTTGGCTAAGCTAGTCGAGTCAGACTAGAGCTCGAACTCACCTTTTTCAAATCAAGAAATTATGGATTGTAATGCGTCGATAAGACGACAACTGGTTGAGAATGGAAATTACTTATGTCAAGAGTTGACACAAGTCTATCAAATAATGGGTTGTTTTAGAAATTTTGTAATCAGGCATAAGTTTAGATGATGGTATTAGAATTTTTTAATTTGGACAAAGTGTAGAGTCCATTAATAAAAATTTGGCTTGAGTCAATCATTGTCAAAATGACTAGAACTAGTCATTTAGGTAGTTGATCCTTGCCACTTATAAATCTTTTAACATTTTCATGTTTAGTTAATATGCGATACTCTAACACTCCCCCTTAAGTACAACTGAGATTGAACATTTAAACAGATAATCGGAAAATTAATAATCCAGACCAAACATGTTCTGATATTATATTAAAATTTTATAAGATTGGGTCCAAATAAACTGAGAATATATAAGCCCAAATGAAATTTTATCATAAAGCTATTTAGTTATAAGACGAGTAACTTACTAAGCTTATATGCATCCCAAGGTCATATATTCTTTTTATATGGGACAAACTCTTACTTATATTTCAACCCGCTCCCCTTACATGTGTGCTAATTTAAGACTTAACATATAACACAATCTATCGTGTTAAGGTGATCACGACTAATCCAAGAACAACTTACTCTAATATCATATTAAGTGTTTTGATATAGACAGAATATAAGATCTATTAATTAGAATTGAGCTTAAATCAATTATTATAAAAATGACTGTAACTAATCATTTAGATAATTAAATTTCTTTAACATTTTCATGTCGTAATCCCCTACAATCCGCGATTCAAAACCTCGCAGTCGATTAAGGGCCATGACAGAGGCATTAAGCAACATGAAGATCATTAGTGGTATCCAGGTTTCCTCAAACATGAGCACACTGATTTGGAATCTTCCTCTTACTGTTTAGTTATGCTTCTGCAACAATGGACCTACTTAAACTTGTACTTTCTAAAGATTGGTCCAAGAAGCTTTGTGAGAGATGTTCTTGCATAGCTTTGCAACAATTGACTTAAGTCCGAATTCGAGCCCAACCCAGTTAAATTAGGCTTGGTCCGTTAACTTCAGGTAGACTTTTCTGCCATGATGCTTTCAATTGCTATAACTGCTAACTTATGTACAGTGACATTGAATTGTTACTTATCTACATTTATGGTCCTAAACCTGAGAAAGTTTGAACTTTTCAGGAGTACAATTAGTACATGGAGCCAGAGTCCTAATGTTTCGTTTTTCTGAGTGGTCCATGTATTGAGATATTATAGAATGTTATATTATCCAGCTTGAATTGTGTTCCAAATTCAAATCTATGGAGACCCAAATCCTCATCTTCTAAGCTTGTGAATCAGCAATGGTCCACAACCAAGCATTTGGTGCATTAATCTCAGGTAATCAATGCACTGGTCCACCCCCATTCTCTTGCTAGCTTGTAATAAGCCCTAACCACACAAAATTCCAAGTCTTAACAGCACAGCAAGACAGTAACGCCTTGAGGATTTCGTGTGGATCTACAAAGATACAAGCAAAATGGTTCAAGTAATTAGACTATTTTCATATCCAACTTGGTCTAAATCCAACTTGAAACTATATAGGTATGGTACATATATAGTGACATTTAAGGTCGGACACCTTATAACAGTCTTTATATTAATTGGTGGTAAAATTACGTATTATTGAATCTTTTTAAATTTTACATACGATCAAAATTGTTATCATATTATTGTTGTTGTGCATAATATGAATTTAGTCAATCAGATTTGACAGTAGTGATGAGAAAATCTTGCATACAAGAAATGACAGAAGAATGCTAACTATAATTAAGACAGACCTGAGACCTGCATGATTGTCATGAACAGACTGGTTCCTGGCATTCCAGGCATTGTACAGGCATAGATCAAATAAGCATGCTTTTGTGCAAGAGTTTGTTTGTAACATCAAAGGGTGATTCATGGAGTCAAAAGTCCTTGTTAAGGCACCAGATGTTAGGAAAGGTCCCATCAGTTACTATTTTTTGCTTACAATGTTAGCCAAGATCTCTGAAAGAAAGTCCTCTTGCCCCAGACTTTCATGGCTGAAACCAAGAAACAGGTTTTTATGTAACCTCCAAACATGTTTGCTAAATTCTGGGGATAGAGGCTCCCCCGAGCCATTTCTAAATTGGACCACCATCATCATATCCTCCATTATTGTCTCACGTGCTTCAAAATTTCAGGCTGGCAATTGGTTGGATTAGGTCCAGGTGATCCATCAAACGGTCTTAAATTCGATGTTTTAACATTCTACTAAAATTGATTTTTAACATTCAAATCGATATAAGTTGGTTCTTTAGAATTTAAATTTGATCTAAAATTTGATCAAATTCAATTCTTTTTCATCGGACTCAAGTTATTTATAAGATCAGTTATTAAATCTTTTTTTAAGTTGAAATTAACTCAAAACTTAACTATTTTAAACAAAAAATATTATTTTGTTTAAAAAAATTGAGTCTCAGATAAGCTCAAATCTAAACTTAAATAAAATCAGTTACTTTATATTTTGTATTTTAAAAAATTAACAAGACCGACCTATTGTCACTCCTACCAGTGCCTATAAGATTTTGTTAAAATTCCTTTAACTGGTAAATTCATTATCTTCAAATACTATATCCCCATTTAAAAAGTTAAAATGTAATATGCATATATATAATTATAATTATATATTTGTAAGTTTTTCTATATTTTCTTAATAAGTTAGGTCATAAGTGACTTAAAGATTCACGAAATAATATTATTTGTTTTGAATTCTTTAAATTTTTAAGATAATACAATATTATTTAACAAAATTAAATTAAAATGATATTGAAGAGCTTCAAATTGTTCGATCTATTTTTCGATTTAAATCTCACCTAAAACTCTAATAACTTTACTCTATATTATTGAATTAGGTAATTTTTAATTTATCAAAAACCTGTTGTCATGGTTATAAATTATAGCGTCCCTAACAAACGCTGGGCATAGGGCATAGTATAAGATACATCTCCGCCCAACAAAGCTGTCATGACGCATGAAAATGACCTCAAAGCTGAAGCACATGTCAAGGTCGTACATTTTCAAATGATTCAGATGTACGAGTCACGTAATGCGAAGCATCGCAGCAACTCATAAAATTATTTCTGCGTTATCACAAAATTATAAATTTAAATTACTAAAATACCCTTTTTACAAAAATACTTTAAAAAATTACATATATTATAATCTTCTTTACACTTTCGAAAAACTTTTATCTAATCACTCTTGTATATGCAGCGCTTTAAAATTTAATATAAAAGTTTTACTTTTTATAAGGAACCTACTTAACTCGAGCAGAGATTAATCTAAGAGTGAATGTTTTAAAGGTATGCATTAGTCTTTTTATTTAAAATACAATTTTAATTAATGTTAAAATATAAAATAACAATTAATTATTTAATTAATATCCCGTAATTTGGATACAAGGAAAAGAAAAGGAGTTCCATACTTCCATGTTGATGGGATCACTTATTGTCGTTTAGGACAACAAGGCCCCCCAGCAATTAAGTCTCGACTACGTCAAAATCAAGACCTATTGCGTATTGCCACATTTTTTTAATTATAGTTTATAAATATATTTTTGATGGTCCCACGACTATAATGATGATTCTGACCTTAGAGTAAACGCTATCATGTGTTATCATAAGTTCAATTATTGCATGTATTTTCTCAACTATCCACTAAAATAAACTTTTATCACAAATTTCATAGTTTGGACATGGGTTATCATATTTTAAAATTTTATTAAAATTATTTTATACTGAGTGATTTTTTTTATAATCTTAATTGCACAATTTAAAATAATATTTATGTCAATATTTACTAATTTGACTAATAAAATTCAATGTTTTCATTGAATTAGAATTTAAATCGATGAGATAAAAAATTTTATATTAAAATATTCGGTTGATATTAGACAATCATAAAATTTGTTAAAGATTGAATAAAATTGAAAAATGATTAAAAAATTGTCTTTACTTGTCACTTGGATGTCTATTTGAATGTTTATTTAATAGTCAAATTAATCAAATATTAACATAAATGACTTTTTAAACTAAGTTTTTAAAATTGAAAGAGATTATTTATTTAATTAAAATTGTAAGAGATTATTCATTTGTTTAATTACAAGTAGTTAAATTTCATTAAATTCTCGATTGATGAGAAATTTTTGAATTCCGTTAATCAAGTTAACGACCTAGTATACAAGACTTCCCACTTTGCGAGATTTGAGGAGGGTCATATGATGTACACATTTTTTTATTTTTATAAAGAGATTGTTTTGGTGACTTGAACATATGACTTTATAGTCATAAAGGAACAATTAGTAAAGTTGCTTTAAGGCTAAACCGCTTATTGAAAGTTAAATTTCATTAAATCCTCATTCGATAAGAAATTTGTGCATCGGCTAATTAAGTTAACGTACTTAATGTACAAGGCTCTTCGTTTTGCGAGAATTTAGGTAAGGTTATATAATGTACGTAGCCTTTTTTATATATATTTTTACAAAGATACTATTTATGTAACTTGAACATGAAATCTTATAGCCACAAAGGGGCAACTTTATTAGTTGCTCCAACACTAAACCACTGATTGAAAGTTAAATTTCATAAAATCCTTGTTTGATGAGAAATTTGTATATCCACTAATAAAGTTAATGTACTTAATGTAAAAGATTCTCAGCTTTACGAAGGTACGAGGAAGATCATATAATGTATGTAGCTTTTCTTGTATATTTTTATAAAGAGAATATTTATGTGACGTTGTGATCACAAAATAACAACTTTATTTGTTGTTCTAAGGTTAGACTGCTAATCGAAATGTTATATCACATGAAAGAGGGAGGAAAAAAATATATGAGAAAAAGGAAAGCTCATTTTCTTGACATTCTTTCAATTTGTTCATAAAAAATTTAAAGACCTTGAATTTTATAATAAAGTATATTTATATTTAAATACGTCTACATATATATATATATATATTATAAAAACATAAATTACAATAAATCTACATTTTTAATAAATTAATTTGAGTTTATTTAAATTGATTTCATATCAAGAAAATTAAACTTAATATAATCAACAAGTCTTATGTTCGAATCCCTTATTTATACTTTCTTCCTATAATACAAAACTTGCTTAATACAAAATACCCGATTAACATAATTTATAAACTATTATTTCAATCCAAAAATTTACTTAGCAGGTCTAGAAAAAATAGCAGTCACAAATTCCTCTCTTAATAAAAAAAAGAAAGCTGCCCATTGAAGGATTATCTTGACTAACGCGTAATTGGATAGATCGAGCTTGTCCTCTTTACAATTTTTCTTATTCAAAGCATGGCACAAACACCCAGGTAACATAAACGAGGAGCTATTTAATCTGATATTTTCGAATCTGACAAAACTGTTCAAAACAAACAAGCACCCCAGTTGCGATCCTCGAAAAACATAATCAAATGATTTCGCAGGTTCGAAAGCTGCTGGTTTTTGACACTGATCCGCGAAAGGTGAGCAGTTTTTCAATAATACTGTCCCTTCTAACACACGTAATAAATTTTTTCGCGTCTGCCGCCAACACTCCTCGTCGTTTAGTCAGCATCCAATTTAGTAGTTGGACTAAAAAACATAACATGGGAGGTGTACTATATTACCACTGCTGTTTAACTACTCAATTGGATGTTGACTAAACGACGTAGTATACCTCCCATTAAAAAATATATATATTCCAATTTATTTATTTTTATCTCTATTAAAATTGTCAATAAATGGAGGACGCATCACCTTGATCCAGTCAATCATCTTTGCACTACTTACCTGCACTATGCAAACGGTCCACCTTTTTCGGAGCTTGTGCGATGAGTTGGAGAAAATTATACGCAACTTTTAATGGGGCTCCTCTCTTGATAATCGAAAGATTCACCCTGTACATTGGGATAATGTTTGCCACCCCAAGGAGCTGGGTGGAATCGGGACTCGTAACATTCGAGCCACCAGTGATGCTTTACTCACTAAGTTAAAATGGGTTATGATCGCTAAACCGCAAGCTTTGTGGGTTCAAATCTTGTCGACCAAGTACAATTTTGATGTCAACAACATCCCTCCCACTATTACTACTACCGGAGGCTCAATGGTGTAGAAGAGCATCAAAACTATTTGGCCCAACGTGATCCAAGGAATGGAATGGATAATTTGTGACGGGTCCCTGGCTTGCTTTTGGTCGGACCCATAGGTCGCCAATGTGGAGCCCCTTTTACCGCATGCCAGCAATCCTATTCCCTACTCTGACCTTGCGCTACGAGTTCACCACTTCGTGGATAACATAGGTAATTGGAATTGGCCTACGCTTCAAACCTTGCTTCCCCCCTTTTTACCGCATGCCAACTATCCTATTCCCTACTTCGACCTTACGCTACGAGTTCACTACTTCGTGGATAACATAGGTAATTGAGATTAGCCTACGCTTCGAACCTTGCTTTCCCCCCCAATTTGTCTGTCCATTGCGGGAACCTTTCCTCCTAGACCCTCCTTAGGCCTAGACAAAATTGTCTGGGGTCCTTCGCATATTGGGCAATTCACTACAACCTCGACTTACTTTATGATTATGGAACACCCTCCCTATCAATCCAGCAACTTGTGAAAGCCTATTTGGCACTAGCCCGACTCCCAAACGTATTTGCTATTTCCTTTGGCTACTTGCGCATGACTGTCTACTTTCCAATCAACAACGCGTTTGCAAATATCTCACTATGAGACTAGACTGTTGTTAGTGATTGCCCAAAAGCACGTAGCCTCTGGCTCACTCTACCGCGCCAAGCCATCTCTCCAGACTTCTTCCACGCTAACCCTCATGAATGGCTCACTTGTAACCTTCAACAACATCAGTTGGTTTCTGGCTTTGACTGGGCGATTATCTTTGGTATTGCCTGTAGGTTTCTCTAGTCGTGGAGGAATATGACCCTTTTTGATAGTCACTTCTCCTGCCTACCATCTCCTGTGACTCTCGTCCCAACCATGTCCGGCAGATTACGCAGGCGTCAAACTGGCTTATTCGAGCTTGTATTGAACCCTGACCATGTTACGAACAACTTATTGGGTGGTATCCGCCAACTCTTGGTGGGTTAAACTAAATACCGATGGCGCGTGTAATAGCGCTATCTTTTTGGCCACCGCAGGTGGTCTTCTCCGGGATAGCTTTGGTGCTTGGTAGGGAGGCTTTGTCCAGAATATTGGTCGGTGCTCCTCGATTTCAGCAGAACTCTGGGGAGTTTATTCAGGCCTTCAACTGGCTTGGGCCTTTGGGTTTCGCCGTATGGTTCTCGAGCTGGATTCTCTCGTGGTCAAAGATCCCCTCTCCAACACAACTCATCGATCATTGTCGCTCAACCTACTCGTCCTGAGCATCAATGAATTACTTATCTGGAACTGAGTCGTCCTTCCTCGACTCACATACAGAAAGAGCAATCGCTGTGCTGATTGACTTGTCAACTTTGCAATTACTCTCGACGTCGGGGTCACCACTTTGGATAGTGCCCCTTCTGGATGTGTCGATATCCTTATAGAGGATATGACAAGGGTTAGCCTCCCTCGGAGGATCGTGTAATTTTGTTTTTCCTTTCCTTGTAAAAAAAACAGAAATTGCCAATATCTTTATTATAATTAGTCAAAGCATAAATTAAGATTTTATATGTAATTTGTCTTATTAAAATATTATAATAATTTGCAAATTTTTAAGAATTGTATTGAAAGTTAAACCGGTAAAATAAAAGGTTTAAAAAATTCAACTCAAATTAAAAGCTATAAAATTGATTAAAAAATTAAAAATTAAAAATATGATTAAAAGAAAATGTTTTCAGTCACCAAAAAATTTTGAAGTTAAATTAAAAAATACTATTAAATAAAATTAATTAATTAATTTTAATTTTAAAAAAACTATTAAATGTATTTGTTTATATTTAAATTTTAATAAATGTATTTGTATAAGAAAGTTTATTAATTTACGGGGAGCGGGTCCCACTCTTTTCCTGGGTGGCGTTGAGTAGCGTGCAGAGACGAGGACTGTGGCGTTGCGGTGGTGAGTGCTAACGTGACCCATCAGGGTGTGGGGGCTAGGGTTAGCATTTAACAGGACCGAACTTCCCGATAGGGTCCGGACAGACTTGTTTCGGAAAGAGGACAAAAGTTTTGGCTTATTTACCATTTTATGGGATTTCGTATTTATTTTTTCTCTTTTTATGTGTGTAATATAAAAATATTAATAAGAAATATAAAAATTACACGTGAGGGACGGACAGTTCTTGGCAGACATCATTAACCGTGTCCGCGTCTTGTCTCTTTTAAACAATTGTAATTTTTTTTTCTTAGTTATTCATGCTTGCCTTTCTTTTTCCACGTCACTTTCCGTTCCAATTATAATGGCTCCTGAGTGAAATGCAAGCTAAATGGTTTTGAATTTGAATAGAAAAAGCTAATGCAAACGAAAATAAATAGAGAATCGTAAAAAGAGAACAAGAATATATATATTTTTTGAAACGAAAAGATCGGCAGTCACTACCTGTTAAATATGCACCGAGTAAATTCCTGAATTGAAACAGTAGTTTGCAAATCATGTTAATTGGATATTTTTAACTAGGCACGCTTTGTATAACAAGCTTGATTAAAAAAGTGTAGATAAAAGGAATCGAACACGAGATCTTTTAATCCCGTACCTCTCTTCTCTACTAACAAGAATAATAATGCAACAACATCAATAGCAATACCCAATAAAAATTATGTTGAGACGCAAAATTTAGAGAGATCAATCTTACCCTTAATTTATAAAGAAGTTATATATACATCGTCAACGTGAATAAAGGGGAAGAATATTAATAAACATAGATATTGCAACTTTTTTTAATTGATTATTTATATGCTTTATCGAATAATTTATCTAATTATTAGATAAAGCTTATGTTAATAATTTACATTTAAATTTAAGAGAATTAATGCTAATTTTTAATTAAAATTTTAACATTATATTATTTTGTTTAACTATTTGAAAATATTATAATCAAGATGATAAAACGAATTGAGTCAGATCTAATTTATTTTGTTGTGCATAATATATAATTTACATAATTTAAGATTCTTTTTGTATTTTATAATATATTAAATGTATATATTAAAAATATAAATTATAATAAAATTCGAAATTATCACCCTTTTTACTCTGCAAATTGAAATAAACATCATTTTAAATAAAAATTATTATTTTTAAACATATGCTAAATAAATAAATGAGCATTAATAATAGTTCATAAATTATATAATATAAGTAAAACATTTAAAAAGCTAATAACTCGTAATTAAATGACACATTCGATCTAGTTATTTAGAATTGGCTTACGTGAAATTAGAACAACATTTCTGTAGAAGTTCTATTAAACGTGAGTTATTAATTTTACCCTTAATTAATAAAAAGACTATTTTTTATCGACTCATGTAAAAAATTAAATAGATAAAAAATTAGAAAATAAAACTAAATAATAATATAAAATAAATATTAAAATAAAATTAAGGAATAATTTTTTTTTAAATTTAAACAAACTTTAATTCAAATTTTGTTTCAAAAATTAAACGGCATCGCACAAATCAGCGACATCTTTTCTTTCTTTCTTTTTTCCTTTTTTTGGGGTTTCCACTTTTGGAGATTCTAAAGTGAAAAATATCACCAACTTGACCTTTCCCTATTGTCCAAATCCACGCATAAAAGATTCCATCACCGTTGATTTCAAGTGAAAAGAGGACAATCATAGCAGAATGGTCCCCTGCAATGATCCGTTGCGACCACATAACCTTGTAGCCTTGTAGACTCGCACACCTGATCCATCTGACTTGACGTGAATGTGCGTTTAGTAAAACGACAAAACTAAAAAGAAAGCTTGCAAAATACAAACCCATACTTAAAACCCCTTTTCTCTCGTATAAGCAAAAAGCACCCGCCATCCCTTGTTCAATTTAAATTATATTATATATTTTTAAAAAATTTATACTTTATAACATTGCAAGCTTTTATGTGAAATTTTAAATTTTAAATTATGATTATTTTTAATTTTTAATACAAAATAATCTCCTAATTTAATATTTTAAATTTTAGATAAATATATTTTTTTCTTATACATAAAGTAATCACATAATATCAAAATCAATAATTCAAATAATTAAATAGCTTTTCTATTTAATTAAACAATAATATTTAAAATTTAGCATTTTTTATATAACAACAACAATTCAATAAAAATTCTACTAACGAGCGGAGTCTAAGAAGATTCAATAGTACGTAACGTTACCCCTAACTGATCGTAAGGAAACATTAAATTTGACTGTAGTTAGAACCATATCTGATGTGGTTCCAACTTGCAATGTTTCTAAAAGTTAGGAAAAATAATCAAATTAGTTATTTATTTTTATTAATTTTCATTAAATTTGTTTTGTTAAATAAATTTTAAACTTGTTAATTAGACATAATTCTTAATTTTGTTTCCATGCTTTATTATAATTGAATAATAATATGTAATATCATAGAATTGTAATTTAAAAATAATACTTTTACAAGTTAGGGGTAAGATTGTATATTAATGAATTTTCTTAAATTTCACATGCTCGCGAAATTTCTACTGAATTATTGTTGTTGCTGATGATTAGTATCATAAAATTGCAACCTAAGATTTAAATATAGTTATAACTATTATGGGTATAATTTCAACTTGTATTTTTACTTAAATATAGGAAAATATTTATTTGAATTTATTAATTTTATTAAATGAATTTTAAAACTTATTAATTACAAATAATGAATCCTTGCTTCTTAGGTGTTGGTCGAGTTGGTGGAGTGAGGGTATGGGCCAAAAGGTCCTGCGTTTGAATCCCTATATTTACACTCTTTTGATCAAATTTGTTATATAGGGTTTGTCTAATGTGGAGTATCCAGTTGACTTAATTTACAGGTTATTGTATCAATCTAGAGGTTTATCTAATGCACATCTAAAAGATAGTAACTAAACATTTCTCTGTTAAAAAATACCTTGTTGGTAGGAATAAAAAATATGTTAATATAAATTTAATACTTAAAAACACTTTTTAATGCAAATAAAAATTTAAAAATACTCATTTCACTTCCTAATTAAAAGATTTTTTTTGAATTCGACTTTTTAAAAAATTATGATATATATTAATTAAGATAATGGTCGAGTGGCATTTCCGAAGTTTGTATACAAATCCAAGCCCATTTTTTACATGATCGACGGCGATCAATAAAAGCCAAATCTGCTAAAAATCTGTATAGTAATTTGCGAACCCCAAAATGTAATTTATTTAAAGTTTTGGACTTTAGTGTTATTCTTAATAATAAAAAAATCTGTTTTCTTATTAAATTTTTTTCTATATAATAAAACTAATGTCTCTCTCTCTCTCTCACTCGCTACAGACTCCAAAGCTGATCAGCGATCGCATTTTGAGGTCTCAAAACGCAGTGCCTGGTAGTCCTGTTTTACTGTTTTGTGTCTTTCTTCTTCACAATACGTCGATTTGTGTTATCTCTAAACACATTGTCTTCAGGTATTCCTTTGTTTTTGTTCTGTTGTTTAGTGTTTTGTTGGCGTGAAAATTTGGAGCAAACGAGTTAAGTGTTTTGAACATGTTTTTGGATCTAAAAAAATGGGTTTTGGTTTTCTTCTGCTGTTCACCAGAGTTCTGTTTTTGTTTTTGATATCGCGAAGTCGAGCTGTTGTTGAGCTAAGATGTTTGTTCTATAAGTGGTGGGTAAAATTTTTAAATCATTTTGTGTTGACGGAATCTTGTTGGTTTTTCTTGTTTCTTTCTTTACATTTTCCTGGAGGACAAACTGGCTTTTGTTTTCTTTCTCTTTTGTTTCCTCAATGGAAGTTTGTTAAGCTTGCTCTAACATATATAACTGTATTTTTTTTGTAAAAATCTTGTCCTGTTATTTTTAATAATTTACTCTGATTTGCAGGAAAGAAGTTAATTTGTTCTCATTCTAAACAGGGTATGGGGTTTGAGACGTAGGAGAGCTTATTTCAGTTTAGAATGCGGAAGAATGGTGATGATTCTGTTGTCAAATCCTGTTCTCTCAGAGGCCGTTTGTGTGTGATTTGATTCGTTTTGTTTGGATACAAGAGGGAAGAGAATCTGTGAGAGGCATTGCTCATCTGGGACTTTAAAAAGTTCACCTTTTGGAGCTGTTCCTTTCACCAGTTTGACTCTTTGATTTGAAGGCTCAGAGAAAAAGCAGAGATGATGATTATAGATTGTAATGTCTAGTTTAGGTGGGTGGTGTCTTTTTCACAATTTGCCAAACAACGTGTAAAGAATTGATTTTTAAGCAAGTTTGAGCCAGTCGAATCAGTTTCTTGCTTTTTGAGCGAAAAGGGTGTTCTGGATCTTGAAGATTTTTGGTGTACTATCAGAGAATCAACCAGGTAGAGAGAGAAAAATTAAGGGCAAGTAGTGGATTGAATTTGTTTTCTGCCAGTTATAGTTGGAGGATGTTGTTGAACTGGTGAAAAAGTTCTAGTCCATGAATTTGTTGTCTGCTTTTGCTACGACCGGGGGACTGTAGTTTTATTGTCTTCTGTACATGTCTTTGATCCAACATGGTGGGGGCAGATAAATAATTGAGAACAATGTCTCTGTGTCGTATGCCCATGTTTTTGTTGTGGCCTCTATTATTGTAGTGGCTTTGATGCGATTTTGAGCATTTGGCTTGTTAGAAGTAAACGAAAGATTGTGATACGTTTTGGCACTGATACTTTTGGTGGTGGTGGTGATGAGTAGAGAACAGAAGCGAGGGAAGCAAGAGAAAGGCGGCTCTGATGTCGCCGATAAGGTTGTTGTTGTTGCTGTTAAGGCATCTAAGGAAATTCCTAAGACTGCTTTGGTGTGGGCTTTGACTCATGTTGTGCAACCTGGGGACTGCATTACTCTGCTCGTGGTTGTCCCTTCACAAAGTTCAGGTACCATTTTTGATCTTTTTGACTTTGCTCCACAGGCTTGTCAAAGTTTTAATCGTAAATGTCGGCTTAGAAACTCATCTTTTGTTCTTGTTTCTGTTCTCTTGTTAAGTTATGATTTATGAAAGATCAGTTGAGAAAAAGATCCATACTTTATTAGGTATGCAGCATACTGACTTCTGCTTGTTTCCCTCAATTCTTCAGGCCGAAGGTTATGGGGCTTCCCAAGATTTGCTGGGGACTGTGCAAGTGGTCACCGAAGGTCTAACGCAGGAGCAACCTCAGAGCAGAAAGGTGATATTACTGATTCCTGCTCCCAGATGATCCTGCAGCTGCATGATGTTTATGACCCAAACAAGGTGAGTGCATCAATTTATGCACTTGTGGATGCTGAAGGTTTTATAACTTAATCGTAATGCAGTTTCAAATTCTCGTCAAATGTGGCAGATCAATGTGAAGATAAAGATTGTTTCTGGGTCACCTTCTGGGGCAGTAGCAACTGCGGCCAAGAAAGCTCAAGCCAATTGGGTTGTGTTAGACAAGTAAATCACTTTCTGTTTAATCGATCTATACTTACTAGAAGAATTTTTTGCCTCTTAAATTTATTAGTTATGTGTCTTCTTTCTTGTTAGTTCATTTTTTTTTTGTGAAAATTTTATTGCTTCTGATTTATTTATTTTATATCATTTTCCGTTGCAGACAGCTGAAGAATGAGGAAAAATGCTGCATGGATGAGCTAGAATGCAACATAGTGGTTATGAAGCGCTCCCAGGCAAAAGTTCTCCGGCTGAATTTGATTGGATCTTCCAAAGAAGCTGACATAGCTGTTCAATTGCCTTCTGAACTGAATGGCACTCCTGAGGAGCAGTTGAAGGATAAGAATGATTCTTTAGATGCCATACAAGGGCCAGTTGTGACC
>JANIJF010000005.1:5073858-5091743 GCA_024520955.1 Erythroxylum bequaertii
GTGACATTTGTACCGACCTTACTGAATGACTGTTCTAGCACGCCGCTTCCGCGGGCTCGAGCTCGGATATCACTCACAATATCGGGTGCGGGTCGCAGCGGGAGCGGGGTGCTACACTCCACGACTCAAAACTTAATTAACTTAAATCTACCTCATCGATTTCAAATTAGATTGAGTTATTTTTATTATCCCTATGTCTTATTTTTAAGTTATTGTTACTCTTTTCCATCATAGTATATTTACTTCATATTACTTATTTTCATAACTTGGAACTCATTATATTTTCAATAATTTTGTAGCTCTTTTGGTCTTCTGTATTGTCAAGAAGTCAGAGCAAAGAAAGATTTTGCAATGTTTTCTATTACAACTTGTTGGCTATTAACACTGCCACGTTGAGAGTTTATTATCTAAACATTGTGATCAACTGGGCATGCTTGAGCATAAGATTTTTCTTAAACCTCAGGATCTACTTGATAATCTTAATTCTTTAGCAAACACTTGTTTTTTCAAGTTGATCGCCGATGAATTTAAGGTCACAGCTCACGACCCTCCGTTGTCATGCTTTATCTGCAAGAAATGTCAATTTCCTTATCATGTTTTCCTCCTAATTCGATCAAATTATACAAGTAATTAAGTCACAATCGAGATTGTCAAAATCAGCCCACAAACATTGTACAAGGCATATGCACGTATATTTGGTGTAATAGATAAAAGGGTGAAGTGCTCAAATGAGGCATTGAAGTTCACACTTCAAACAAAAACCAGTTGCTATCTATAAAACAATACGTGAGCAATGAACATGTACTTGATTTTCTATTTATAACTTAGAAGATTGCTCTTGACTTCACACAGACAAAACCAATGATTGGTTAGTTCTACTTCTATCAATCAAAACATTACATCATTAACACATTTAATTTACATTAAGGTCGGTTTATCGAAAAGGAAATTTTGTTGCCACTAAGGTTGATTAGTCGAAATGGAAGTACCTGCAAATGCACAAAAAAATGTAACTATCAATAAAATAGGAAGGGTGTATACCACAGATCGAAGAAAATATGGTTTTGAAAAGACTGATGAAAATATATTATTAATTAAGCACTATATTGTTAAAAAATCATAATTGAAGTACGTAATCATATATCAAAAAGATACATAAGGAATGTAAGATATCTACAAAGATATGATTTATAATCCAATAATTTAAAGTTTTCAGTCGAGATATGATACTTTAATTATATATGAATTGATTTAAATTTGGTTTAATTTCTTCTTAAGCTTTCTCAACTGTTTATTTTGATCACTTAATGGACGTACCAAATTTAAAGTTATAAATATATAAATTAGTCCCCTTTCAACTAATTAAGGTTACAAATTACTTTCTATTAAGTTTATGTAGATGCAAGAAAGTCATCATCATCATCATCATTATCATCACCCAGGCTGAAATCCCGCATTGAAGTAGGGTCTAGAGAGACTTGATAGTATGCAACCTTACCTCTACATAGTAGAGAGGCTGTTTTCGGTGGACGCACATACAAATAACACAAGATAAAAATGATGCAGGTAACAGAAACAATTCATAAAACATAAAATAAATAAAAATACAAATACAAATAAAGGAAAACGAAAAGCACTAAATAGAAATAATAATAAAAATACCCAAAGCTCAAGAAAATATCTAAAATAAACGCAAATAATACTAATAAGACTAATCCCAAATAATAACAAAAACACGAATAATATTAAAATATATATGAAATATATATATAAAGAATAATAATAAAACGAATAAAATAAAATAAAAGGAAAGGAAAGGTTATGCAGCGGTTAAAAAATCAAGAAACGGTCGGGAACGTGTCTCTCAGCCGACTTTTCTGCAGCCTTGTCAGGATGCTCGAGGCATCCGACTTGGCAGCAGACGAGTGCGGTTCCAAAGAGGGTACGTTAAAGGCTTGCATTGCAACAATGACGCCGCAGCGTCTCCGACACACGCATTGGTGTTTGTTGCGCAGAGGAGATCCACCCGTTACGCAACAGCATGGGTAGTGTTCATGGCACAGGGGGAAGCGTACAGGACCAGCAAAAAACTAATCTAACGATAACCCATACAAATTGCACCTGCAAACTTAGCTAAGAAAATCAACTACAAAGGTGGCTTGAATACGAACCCCTTACCTCCCCGACTGTCGGGACCACACAGGACGACGACCACTGTCAACAAACTCACACACACTATACCCGAAAACTAATATACTCAAACAGAGAGAAGTAAACCAGTGAGATACCTGGGAATGCGGAGGCCCTTTGACGGTCAAAGAGCAATGGCTTGTCCCACCCATAATCAACAAAGAAGGTTGCA
The DNA here is from genome assembly GCA_024520955.1 of Erythroxylum bequaertii. NCBI lineage: Eukaryota > Viridiplantae > Streptophyta > Magnoliopsida > Malpighiales > Erythroxylaceae > Erythroxylum > Erythroxylum bequaertii. The sequence goes on from JANIJF010000005.1 coordinate 5,076,221, forward strand.
AAGATCGAGAAACAGTACCTGATAACCCAGTCTGGACCATCGTAGTGGGGCCAAGCGTCGACGATGTTCGCATGTTGTTACGTCGCCCCTAGTTCTTTCTTCAATCGAGAGCATGCAAGGCACGCAAAAAAGGAAATAGGTTTGGGACGAAAATAAAAGGGAGATTTACCTAAAATGGCCGGAAGGTGAAAGCGACGGCGGCGAGGCTCATCTAATGCTATATATATGACTACATAAATCACAAGTGAAACGATGAAAAATAACAGAAATGAAGTAAAGTTCATGTCCTTTCTCCTTCTATAACATTCTTTCCTTTCCTTCCCTCTGTTTTCTAGGCTTGGAAACACGTATGTTAGGAATCGAGATCACTCTTTTTCTTTCACTATACTCAGGTTTCTCGGTCAAAGAAAAAGGAGTTAAAAACAAAGTGTTTAAGTATTAAAAATATCAAATAATTTGAGTGTATCAAATACCCCCACACTTTACTCTTGCTCATCCTCGAGTAACGAGGATAAAGAAAACTAAAAACAAGAAAAACAAGAACTGAATGCTTTAAAAATAAAAATAAAGAAAATCATCTTCCATCCAAATCAAAGAAATTCAAGCATTAATAACAAGAACCTAGTCAACCAGGAGCAAATCCTAAAATCATGAACTCACTTTAAATGTAAGAGACAAGCTAATTAACACGAAATTTAGAAGAAATCTATACCATATCAAAGTAATACGTCCTCTCATTGATATACACTCCAACACTCATGTGTTCAGGGTTATGTGTTTAAAACTCTCAAATTCAAATCAATGAATATGTTCTACCATAAGCTTGCTCTTCAATCTTAAATAAATATACATACATAACAAGAATCAAAATATCTTAATCAAGGCTGTAACGGGCCTTGGGTAAAAGGTAGGTAAAAAGAAAAATAAGAAAAGCTAAAAATCAAAGGAAGTAGAGCAGAAATAAATATCAAACTTAGTTCAGACACAGAAAATGAAGATTTACCCTCAGCTTCTGCAAGTTTGAGATTTGAACCGTGGATAGGAGAATTTATTAGTTCCCAGATGCCCTCACATCAAATGGCTCAAGCATCAGCTGCCAAGGCTTTGTTGGACAAGATCTCCAAACTTGATAACAAAACTGGAATCAAAATGCCTAGCTGTAGGAATAATTTAGACTTAGGCGGAGACGTGAGAGAAGCAATATCATTATCCAGAAATGCACCACCTGGCCCCCCTCCTTTGTGTTCAATATGCCAACATAAAGCACCGGTCTTTGGAAAACCTCCAAGGTGGTTTAGTTATGCTGAGTTGGAGCTTGCTACAGGCGGATTTTCGCAAGCTAATTTCTTGGCAGAGGGAGGCTTTGGATCTGTTCATAGAGGTGTGTTGCCAGATGGCCAGGCAATTGCTGTCAAGCAGCACAAATTGGCTAGTTCCCAGGGGGATCTTGAATTTTGCGCTGAAGTGGAAGTTCTGAGCTGTGCTCAGCATCGGAATGTTGTTATGCTCATTGGATTCTGTATTGAGGACAAAAGAAGGTTATTGGTGTATGAATACATATGCAATGGATCCTTAGATTCTCATCTCTATGGTAATTCCTTTATGGTCCCTCCTAAGGAACTCAATACTTCAATAGCAGATTTCTGTTATTGCAGAATATATGTAGTAGTTAAAGAAATTATGGTATTCTCAAGCCTCTTCATTACTTTATATATAGTCTTTAGAATAAACTGTAAACCTAGTTGTTTTCCTAACATGATATTCATTCAGTTGCAGGTGCTTTAACGTAACTAATGTATTCATTGATTTCTCTTCATGATTCTTGCACCTTTAATTGAAGTGTTGGACCTTTTTCATTTACAATTTACCAAGATATTTGGTTCATGTTTTAGGGAATCAGATGAAGCCATTAGAATGGTCTGCACGCCAGAAAATTGCTGTTGGAGCTGCTCGAGGATTACGATATCTTCATGAAGAGTGCAGAGTGGGTTGCATTGTTCACCGTGACATGCGGCCCAATAACATCCTCATTACCCATGATTTTGAGCCACTTGTGAGATATTCTCTTTGTTTCTCCTCTAGTTCAAAGCAAATCCTTGAATGCTTTTGAGATATTCTTGATACAAAATGATCAGTATAGAAGGTTGTGCTATACTTGGAAATTTTCTACTTGATTTCAATGTGCTTACAATCTTAAACTCTAGAAGCAACAAGTTTCATGTCCCTTTCGGAATTTCCTAAAACCTATTTAACTGCTTTTCAACTATATCAATGGAAGCTTAAGGTGTTAACCTCTGGGTTTTCATGATTTAGTTATGTTTTGTTTTGATAGGTAGGGGATTTTGGGCTGGCAAGGTGGCAGCCTGATGGAGATACTGGAGTTGAAACAAGAGTCATTGGAACATTTGGGTAACTTTTAATAGCAAAATTTGCTTAAACTTTGTTCTTTCCTTGCTCGGTTATAGGATTTGCATGAACATTCTGATGTCCTGTAGGTATTTGGCTCCAGAGTACGCTCAAAGCGGTCAAATTACGGAAAAAGCTGATGTTTATTCCTTTGGGGTGGTATTGGTTGAACTTGTTACAGGAAGAAAAGCAGTAGATCTTACCCGGCCCAAGGGTCAACAGTGCCTGACTGAATGGGTATAATTCATGAATGAGTTTAATATTTGCTTAATTTCTTTTATAACGACTAATGATTCCAATATAAAAGGTTTAGGGAAGAGCTAGAAATATATGGAGGTAGCCTGTCTCATTTTCTAGGTTCAGCTTTTATATGACCTCTTTTTAATTCTTACAATTCTTGATCTGGGACAGGCACGTCCTCTGCTTGAAGAATATGCAGTACATGATCTGATTGATCCAAGGTTGGAGAATCACTATTCTGAACAGGAGGTGTATTGTATGTTACATGCCGCATCACTGTGTATAAGACGGGATCCCCATTCTAGGCCTCGTATGTCACAGGTAAAGACATTTTTAGCTGAAACCACTCTTACAGTTGGCTGAGTAGCCAAGCAGTTTGTAATTCTTCACAAATATTTCAGGAGCAATTACTTCAGTAGGATTATCTTCTAATTCTCATTACATGAATAGAAGTTGTAAGAATACAGTGGTTGACTTAGATTACAGACATGGAAAGAAATGACTAAGTTTAAGATTTCAGTAGAAGGGTTTGAATGTCCAACATTCTCACTTGGAACTCAATCCTGGAAGTTTAGAATAGTTTATATGGAAGTTCGAAAATTCAATGGTTATATTAACTATTTGTTTCTGTTCAGGTTCTTCGCATACTAGAAGGTGACATGCTTATGGATGGCAACTACATGTCACCTGGTTATGACGTGGGGAGTCGGAGTGGCCGGATGTGGATAGAGCAGCAGCAACATTACAGCAGTCCTCTCTCGATCGAGTCATTTGAAGGGTTCAGTACGAAACTCTCGCTTGAGTCACCAAGAGCTGCATTCTTCGATAGGGATAAGTTTAGGAAGATATCATGTCAAGACAATGCGTTAAAGAGCTAACCCATCCTGAACTATGGGATGCAGAAAATCTTCTGTTCATTTTGTATTCAATATATTTCCTTTTTGCCTTTAATATTTACGTTCAATGCCATCTTGATATTGCATTGTATAGTTGAAGAGAAAAGAGGGGTAGTAATGCTCTGTAATTTTTCTGGTAAATCAATGAAGCTCTTCTATGTTTTGTATCCTTCTCCCCCCATTTATTTATCAAGTATTTGGTTTTTAACTCATGTTCTTTGATAGGACACAGAGGGCCAAAATCAGACAAAAAGGTCACCCTGAGATCTTGTCTTGTCTGAAGAAGCAAATAAGAGGAAAGCAAGCAGCCTAAAGGTATTAATGAGGGGTTGAAATTCAAAAATGAAAAAAGGAAGAAGATGAAGAAGAAACCCTCTTATCTTAATTTTGAATTTCAAATGTCTAAAAGCAGATCCAATGAGTCCAGACTCCAGACATTGAATCTGATAATGACTTGCTTCAGAGATCAGACAAAGGTTCATTTCTCCATTGCAACATAGAGACAACCTAAGTTTGTCTTCTTTCTTTATGTGATAGCAAATTGGTTTCTGTGCTTGTCTTATATACAACCTGGATTTAGAAGATGATCTTCAGAGACCCTGTCATGGAAATTAGTTGTCTGAGTTTGACTGCTCACTGCCCAATGAGGCAGTATCAAGATCACCTGCAGCTTTACCTGCATTGCCTGGAAGAAGGGCAAACTCAAGACTTGTTTTGTTCAGTACTTGGTTTCATGATTCTCTGATCAGCCTTTCTTAAGATCTTTGTTGTGTGACTTAATAAGAAGTCTAGGAACTCCTATATCCTGGTGGTTAATCTTGAAGAGGATGATTGGTTAGAAGTGGAGACACGTAAAGATCTGCAAACCTCACTTGGATCGAGTTATTCATTTAATTCTGAATTACTGGTTTATCAAATAGATTATATAGAGCATTCGAAAGGTTCAACCAGTTCAATTATAAAAATTATAAATCGGTCAATTTTTCAATTTTTTCAATTTGATTATTTTAATAAATCTTATTTTTAAAAACCGATCAATTTATTAATTAATTAATAATTTTTAAATAATAAATTCTTATAAAGTAAAATAAATAAATAAATTTTCATTTGACAATTTCATTTGTTAATTAAACTTTAAATTTTTTGATATGTAATTATAATCTCTTTCAAGCATATTTCAAATTATTTAATTTTATTAAATTTTTAACGTATTTTATGACAATTTAATACTGATTGAATCTTTTAATCTTAAGCTTTTTGTTTTCTCGACTTAACTTTTGGTAGGTTCTTAAACCGTTGGTTAAACTTTTGATTTTTACTTGTTCTAATTAAGTTTTTTAATGTTTAATATTTTTTGAAAGAGTTGATCTTTTGAGTTAACATGTTATAAATGGGTTTTTTAACCATTTAATAGTTTTTAAAAATATTATAGCTATTTCTACACAAACTCTTTCCAATCGAAGTTAAGGATGGTATTTAGGTCTGGGCTAAACCTGACCCGAATCCTAACATCTATAATAAAAATTATACGGCTGGAAGCCTAACAACTATAAAGAAAATGACATCTTTTTTGCAAAAATGATGTTATTTTCTATTTTTAATTTAAAGATTGAGCCTGAAATCGAACCAGAATTCACGCTATTGTCATCCCTAATTAAAGTGTTATTACAAGAGGAGAAGACCTCTTCAGCTTTATTTCGTGCAGGCGTGTAAAAATTTAGTGCCCTAATTGGCCCGGCCCAAGCCAGAGCCATCCCTACTCGAAGCGTTGTCACATTAGTTGGTGACCACTTCAGCCTTCTTTTGTGCGGGCCTGTAAAATGTTAGTAACCTAGCAAAAACGGCAGCCCAAAAGACCATACCTGAAATAGGTCCAGCTCAACAAGTAGACGTATCTACATAAGCTAAGCGGAGTGATCAAAGAAATGGACATCAGTGATATTCAGAAATATCAAATATCAAAACAATGCTAATAGAACACTCTTTAGTGGCAATAGGCTGGGCCGGCTGTAGGAAGCTTAAGCCCAGCTTGAGGCCCAACTAAGGCCTACTAGGCTTGACTCAAACCATTTTTTTAAAATTAAAATATTAAAGTGACATTGATTTGTTATTATTTACCGGGCCTTAAGTCGAACCGGGCCTAGACAACTTAAGTCTAACTCAAAACCCAAAATTTTCAAAAATAGAGCTGAATGCCTGATTGGAGGCTTAGCCAACGCGAGTCTGGATGAGATAGGCCCAAACCGAAGCCTTATTATCATCTCTAAATATAACTTAGGTTTAAGTTCAAAAGGACACCCGTTGTCCAATTTAAGTTTACCAGTAGTGTTATTAACTAAAAAAGTTAATCAAATTTTAAAATAAAATGATTAAATTATTTTAAGATGCCAATTTAAATTTGTATAATTGTAATTAATATCGGAAACAATCTTTTTATTACGTAAGAAAAAGGCTGCGTACTATTAGACCTTTCCAAATTTGACAACTTAGCGTGATTACATTTGAGAATTGATGATGGTGTAATTAATAATTATATACAGTATGTCGTTTATCTTATTGAGAATTAGTTTCAATTACAACATTTGTTGTGTTGACATCTTATTTTAAATATAATTTGCCTAAATTAAAAAAACAAAAATTTAAAATAAAATGATTAAATTATTTTAAGATACCAATTCAAATAAAATAATTATGAACCGTATCCCATCGACAATTGGTTTCAATTATAATTTATAATATTTGGTTTCAATAATCGTACATTGGGAAGGATCCCTTGCAACAAAAATCATTTCAACTTAATTACCAAATTCAACCAAGTAATGATGCATTTGCTTCTCCTATCACCTAACAGTCCAACCAAACCAAGTAGCCAAGACTAGACCAGTAGGTTTTCAGCATTCAGCAACCTCCATAAATAAAAGCAAAGAAAGAAGAAAGATCTCAGAAATTAGATCCACGAAAATGGGAATTGATCATCAATCTCAACTAACTAAAAAACCAGTAACTTAAATATAGTATTTGGAAACATGACACACACTAAGAATGTAATGAAAGAACTGAGATTACGATAGATTATCAGACAGAATCTCATAATCAAGAAGAAGAAGGAGGAGGAGGAACACCAGTAGTAGTCATCAAACCAGTAGATTCTTCATCCAAGAACAGATCATCAGTCTTCCTCATCATCCCATGAACCAAAATAACCACCACGCCAATCAAAAGTGAGACCAACACGTTCAAGGTCACATGAGTCAACAACAAGAACACTATTGTCAGTATCGACAAGACGATCAGCACCACACGGTCGTCGATCATCCGGCCGAAAACCACCAACGGCTCGTCACGTAAGAAGTAGAGAAAAAGCCACACAGCCATCAGAACTATGAACACTATCAACGATACGGGGTGCCATAGAAGACTCAGGAAGATTATCAACAGCACTATGATCGCGTAGTTCATGCGAAAGTAGGCCACGTTGGTCCTTACACGAGCTAGTGCTTCTTGGAAATTTGCAGGCAACTTAAAAGAATGAAAATCAAACATCACTTTCCATGGTCTGCGAGCTCCTAAACCAGCTTTGATACGTTCTTTGGCTCGAGATATGTACTCCAAGTTCGTTGAAACTCCAGGGGACGACGAGGTTGGTATGGTCCCGTACGTTGTCATCTTCCTCCGGTGAGGCTCCCTTGGTGCTCGAAGATGGCTCCGGTGATGTGGGTAGCCGTAAAGATTTGAACTTTGGGAGGTTTTGTTGTTGTTTGAAGAGGGTGAGTTGTATGGCGTTAAAGAGAGAACGTGGAGAGATTGATGCAATGAGGTTGCTGTAAACTATAGAAAACTATACTTTATAAAGTGAAAGTAGGAGGTTTGGTCTCACATATAGTACTGGGCTTGTAAAGTCATTAGATTTGATCTTGGCTCTACTTTGGCGTGTTCTTTAGGAGCTTGTAATATCACTTTAGATCCCATTAACTTTGATTATAAACACTATTTAGCATACTTTTGATTGATTCAGAGATCAAATTAGGGCTTATATTACATGTATATCTATGCTTGGGATTAGTTTAACAATTCTTAAGAATATTGGACCAATTCCCTCATCATTTCATTGTTGCTTCCTTAAAATAACGGCTTGAAGAATCAATCAAGGAAACCATGGATCATCCATCCAACGGATCAAAATCAAGGCAATTTGCTTGGAAGATTTGATTATTATACTAAAATCCTTGGATTTATATGTATATCAGATATATGAATTGGGACCCTCTCAAAGACACAACTAACTACTCTTCAAACAAAGCATGGTTTGGACTCTTGTAAGGATAAGACCACACTAAACTTGGTAGGGACGGCAATGATAAAGAAGACGGCTAAGGTAATAATACCATAGCTGGCCGTTTGGTGATACGGGCACTGCTTCATTTTACTTGGAAACTTTAGCTAAACCCAACCTTTTCCCCACATTGTAAAAGCTTCACACAGCACATGACATTTACATGTGGCAGGACCCAAATTTTGGTTCTGAATGCTTCATCAATGGCAATGGCATCCACGAGGTCAAGAATTGGATTGAGTTCCTATGCAAAATAGTTAATTTTGACTTCTTGTGTCTTGTTTGGTAGTATTTGATACCATCTAAACTAAGTTATGAACTTTTCTGTATCATTTGAGCTGTATGGTTCTGCTCTGGAATCTATGATTGAAGTAATTATTACCATACCACCAAAAAGCTTGGGAAGAACCAATAGAAAGAAAACAGGAAAGGCTACTCAATATCAAAATCATGATATTATGTCTGTCGCCTTCTTTATATATATATATTTCAAAATTTTGTAAAAAAAATCTCAAATAAATTAAATTAGAATCTAATTTAATTAAATTCGATGAAATTATAGTTAAAACTAAAGTCCAATCACATCTCAATAGGATAATAATGACTCCGAGTCTAAATTGAAGTCTGATTAAATTATAGTTCAAATCAAAGCATATCCAATTTTCCATTTTTGGTCAAATTTAAAAACTATTTATCAAACCAAATCTAATCAACTTTCCTACCATCTCTAAATCAATATTTATTTATTATGCATTTCTTCAATTAGATTACTTGATATGGACATGGCTTGAACCATTTTGCTTTTGTAGAATCAAGTATATCTCAATCCAACTTGGTCGAATGCCTTTCTGCTTTTCTCTGCAAAAGGGCTACTCCACTTTGACTAGCATGTTATGATGGCTGTAAAGTCAGTCTCATGGCTTCTTGTTCTCTTCTCCTAAGGCTCAAAAGCATGTGAAACGACTCTTTTGATAAATTTTGTGACGTTTTAGTTGGGGTCCTTGTGGAAACATGAAGACGAAGTTTAAATCAATAGTATAGCCCTGTTGTTAGAGACTTGAAGGATTCAGGAGGACGAAAACGTCTTCAAAACGATTTCATCAGACTGATCGATGGAATGTATACTTACAGCTCAAGATGTAGTGACCTAAGAAACATTTTTGAAGAGTGTTGAGGTGCGGAAAAAGACCGATGGGGGAAGTAGCAAATCCAAAAATGAGAAGAGATCATTCCAAAATACCAGAGAAGCTGGTTTTTGATGGCTTCCACAGAGTAATCTGCAATCAATAGACAATTCAAGTGTGGCAGATTAGTTTTGTTTCCCTTCAGATAGAATCAACCTTAGATGCAGGACCATTTTCTAGTTACAGTTCAGTTCATATCAGAACGGAGGGTGAAATGGCAATGAAGATGTTAGGCATTAGGGATCAAATAAGCTACACTATGTAATGTTAACTGCATTAACTAAAGCAAAATTTTAGACATAATGTAAAGAGTTACATTACGCATTTTATGTCCAACCAAAGGAACTAAAGGTGCAACGTAATTAAGGCAAAGGCCATCTTATCACTTATTTACAAGAAATCAGCCTGAACATGTACTTTGCAAGAAATGCATCGAACTTTAAAATGTTAACAGAACTTCCACAACATCTAATATCACATAGAAATAGGCACCTCTGTCATGAGTAAAATTACCTTGATTCATTTCTGGAACCAGCTTCTGAGCTCGGTGTTCTTAGTCTCCATGACATCTATGGCGTAGGTGCAAAAGGAAAGTACCAAAGTTTAACATTGCCTGATAAAGTTCACGGGCCAGTTCCAACAACAAGACATAATGATCCCTGAATTCATCTTTTTGTCAAAGGTTGTTTAACTACCTGCAAAACATGAGAAATTGTTACAACAGATAAAAAATTGCAACTTACAGCAGATGCAATAATAACGATGCAACAAAAATAAATATGCACTGAACTACTCCTATAAAGGTACCAAAAACTAGTTTATTTAGTGACTACGGCAGATATCATTCCACATCCCATAAATTGTGGCCCTCCATCACAGTAGTAGCTGCTATTGTTTCCACCCAAGGTCACATTGCACAATCAAATCCGTCCCTGGATGACATCTTTAAGGCTTCCTCCTATAGAAAAGGCCTCAAAAGTTTCAGCTATCCCTTCCTCGTAAAATTACAAAGCATACACTTCAGTCGAGCAATGCCTAGACTGTTAACCAACAACGATACAAGGTTCACGACTGTAAGCCTTGTTATAAACATATTGACATACAATTCCTCTTCTCTGGAATCACTTTAGGCAGCATCCTCAAAGCATCAAGCCATCCTGGCAAGATCGATGTCCACTAACCATGATTAAGCAGGCATTTACTGTGCCATTTCATTACAAAGTTACTTACACTGAAACAAGGCTTACAAACTAGTACTAGCAACTATTATCATCCACGCAGGTCAGTTGTACTTGGTCTTCTCTAAGCAAAAAGCTTAAATCTGAATGAGCGGAATTGGTGTGGATTGTTCCAGGTAACATACCCTTCAAAGAAGATTAGAGATGGATGATAAAAACAGCAGCTCCATCCTCCATTTGTATTGCATAAAATATGCATTGCTGTACTTTGATGAAGTTCTCTACCCAGCCATTTAATTCTCGTAGGAAAAAAAAGGTATGGGGTTATGTAACAACTAACAACATTAACTGCAATCAAACAGAGACTTCACCTCCCCCTACAATTTTCATAAGCTATATGGAACTAATGGGTCTGATGGGTATCAAACAAATTTATTAAACAATTACAAAGCCTTCTGATCTCCATCGCAAGGTATCACTACTTTGCTGACTCTCAAGCATCCCATATCCGTTCAAGTCTAGTGCAGAAGCTTATACCTAGTTCTCGTTGACTGCAAAAGTCATGAGAATCAAGCATGAGACCTCCAACTATCCAACAAAACATTGAACCTGCCAGATGCCATAAACCGTCATCCTTGAAAAGTGCAACAGTGACTAATATTTGCACGTACCAAATCATAGTTCTCAACCCAATTATAAAAAGCAACACCAAGCAGTCCATGGCTATCTTCACCTTTATCCAGTGTGACAATTTTCGAAATTGATCCATCCCCAATTAATTGCAAAGTTTATCAACTAACTGCCCAAATAAGGCAGTACTAAAACTCTATTGGCTGCGCTATAATAGGTTCAAGTGAAAATCCATACAAATGGCCAAGCAACTAGAATTGGAACTGCAATGCTACAGCTCTCTAAAATCTGTAAACTGACCTATACAATCATTTAACAGCTAATATGATGAGGACAAAATATAAGCACTAAAAATATCCCGTTAGACAAGTATGATGAAAAGGACAAAGTTTAGATCCAAGAAACCCATATAACAAAGACAAAATACTTGCCTATAATCTTTTAGTAGTCTGCCCCTCTTCCCATGGCATGTCTTTCATCTTCAGAAATTCCAAGCATTTTGATAGAAGAAGAAGCAACTTGTATTTCTGGAGATGAATGACTAATTTAATGATACGCTGAAAATACAAAGTCGAGAGATAGATCATGCTCTTTACAGGCGTCCCCAACTTGTGAAAGGCTTGAAGCTGATTGAAATTTGACAGGGCAAATTGGAAATAATTTTAAATCCAGAATTATGGTACTAACTTTCCTCCATCCGTCACAGAAACTTTGAAATGTTGAAAGAATGTCATAGGTTCCTCCACATCTCACATCAAATAACGTACATACTGTCTACACTCTCCACTACTTTCACGTGCTTATTTTCCACTCCGCAACCCTCTATTTATCTATACAATACATCCAGTTTCTCAGCTGGAGATATGATAAATTGTGGAGTGTCACAATCCCAAGAAATGTGGATGAGAGAACCACTTCTTATGAATGGCCTAAAATTTCTTACATCCATAGTAGAAATATACAATATCGTGGACAATATTCACAAAAGTTAGCACATCCCCACCACAATTTGTACAAATCATTGTACACATCAGAGCTGTCAAGGGGTCAAACTCTCAGATTGAAAGAAACGAGCCATCAGAAGGAACTATACCTAATTTGTGCACTTCACTCGGGCACAAATTTTTTTTAAAAAAGGCAATGCCCTATAGTGTATTTATATTCTCAAGAACAAATGACAGATACCGTCGTAATCACTAAACACACGTGCACGTCATTCTGATAAGTGCAGAAAATAGCTCACTTTATCTCAACAGCATGTTCCTTAAAGCATTTGTCTCTTCCAATAATTTTCTAACCTGGAGTTTCAATGCTACAAAACTAAGGGGAACATAGAATGAGAAGCAGTCCCTGTAATTCATTATCAGCAGGAGTGGATCATTATTGCATAGGGCATTACATCTCCCATGTTTATACCATCTACTTAACCTACAAATGTAACTTAGAAAATCTATATCTAAGAACCAAACTCCAAAATCGTATAATCATCACTTAAAAGCAACAACTACAACCACTAGCCCATCAAACATTGCTGACATCGCTCTTTACAGTAGACACAAAAGAAAGACTTCGCGACCTAGATATACAAATTTTGTGTGTAGGCTGCATCGATGGAGATCACAACCAACTTCTGACCTCCAGCACTATTAATGAAAGCAGCCAACAAGATTAATACACAACAACAGAAAAACTTACTTTCTGCTGAGTTCCACATCTCTAACATTTAGTTTGAAGATAGTGAATTGATTAAATATATCAGGACAAAGTGGAACAGAAAAAGTTATGGCAAAAGTATAAGGCATATAAAGAGAACCGATAAGAATTGAAGTAACCACAATATTATCTTTATTTTTCCTACAAAAGGAAAATGATAACCCTACTATGGAAACTTAATTAGCATGTATTCAGATAAAGTATAACTAGTGTCATATGCACACAAATACAAAACACGCTGCTCGCCTTTGAAATTTTAAACTGGGACAACAAGTTGCCTTAGGAAAAGCTTCGAATTTCTTGAACTTGAAAAGTAATAAACTCAACGACGAGGAATCCGTGACTTCTCCCATGAAGCAGGACCAGAACCATAAATGGGACGCTTGTCAGGGCCACCCTAAAGGACATGGAAAAAAGTAACATAAACAAGAAAAGAAAAATGTCAAAATGCTATGCTCACTGATTAAAGAATCCAAAAATTACAGAGAATGAAGTACACCTACCACAGAAGCACCATATCCATCCCCATATGGCGTAGGGAAACCCCCATCTGGAGTACTGAACTTCATTCCATATGGTCCACCTTAAGCCAAATCATACCAAGATAATGATGTCAAAAGCCAAATATGAAAAGTAGGGACAAATAAAATAAAATCAATAAAGTATTCTGCATTGTTAAAATGTCAATCAAAACTAACATAAACTAGAATATAGCATACCAACGGAAAATACATAGGGATTTGTTCCATAACTTCCATTACAAAGAAAAAGAAACTACGGCTAACATCTATAACTGATAAGTAAGTAAAACATGTCTTGTGAATTCTAAGATGAGTAAACAACATTTCAACACATTTTTCTAACACAATAAAGTCAAGAATTCCGAGGTCATAAAGAGATGTGTACCAGCAGCCCAGGGTCGAGAATCTGCAGCAGCAAGGTCAGCACGTAGCTTTTCAACCTCACGTGCCATGGAAACCAAGCTCTTCTCCATTGACTGTCTCTGATCCATCAATTCAATGTTTCCTTTCTTTTCAAAATCAACGGCAGCTCTACAACATGTATGGTGTTTTTAGCATTTATGTACATAGCCCACTAAAACAGCTATATTAAAAAGGGAAGTTAAATCCCAGATTGCATTAAAATGGATATTTTTTCTTCTAAACAGCACAAACCTAGCACGCATAAGCTCCTGGCGCAGGCCATCAATCTCACTATGAAGTAGAGGAATCTGTTGGTTGTCATGCTGCAACCTTGCAACATCCTGCTTTAGGTTCTGAACTTGTCCGAGGAGTTCCTGCTTCAAGTTATTTAGCTTCTTAACCTCCGCTTGTAGCTTTATGACCTCACTCTTTAATGGCTCGGTCGCACGGAGGTCAGCTTCCAGCTTCAAACCCTTTTCAATAAGCTCCCTTGACCGCATTTCCTGTTCTGCACGGATATCCCCAGTGACAAGATTCATGCGTCGAAGTTCCTCTTTAGCCGCACCAAGCTCTTGTTGAAGAGCCATTCGATCCTCAATCAGCCTGCGATTATCACCCAAAAGTCTCCTCATTTCAGCATGCTGCATTTCAAGCTCCTCCTCCAACAAAACAGGGTGAGGAGGTGGTTGTGGAAGAGGAGGCCCCCGACAAAAGGCCTTTCAGAGGGAAAGCCACGCCGGTCAACATAGGCTTCACGGGGAATTCGGTTTCTACCTGCCATTATAGATGCCTCTGCAAAACAATTTTACCTTCAAACTGACTAAGCATTACCCATAGTATCCTAACGAACACTACCAGAATCCTATGAACTAACAACCTTAAACACACAAAGTCCCTCAACCCATAACGCAAAACTACGCACGCATATTGTATACGCAAGTATACCCCATAAATGCAAACACATCTATCATATTGACATACATCTACTTGGAACCCTAGAATCAAAATTATGCTTTCAATAGCCTAATAAAAAGCTTTTTCTGATCCAATTAACATTACAAGAACCATAAACACTCAAACACATGCACAAAGTATCAAAGAAATAAACAAAAACATCGAACTGTCTCATCAAAACCCTAAAAATCTTAGCTTCGAAAACCAATTCTTCTAACTTCCTTTAACAAGACAAAATCTGATGCCAAAAAAGACGGAACATCAACATGAAAGAGAAACATACCTAGGATTAAATTTACTGATTAAAGAGATGAACAAAAACCCACAAACGGTTCTCATTTGGATTCGGAATTGAGATGTTTAGGCCAGTTAGCGTTTTCTTTAATTCGCCGATTTATATTTTGTGATAGAGAGAGAGAGAGAGAGAGAAACGTAGCTAAGTAGATTAAACGACGACGTTTGGACTCTAGGATATTGGGCTTTGTTGTTGGGTTGGGGTATTAACACATTGTCTGTATCTTGCAAGTTATTAAGAAATTAAAGGTGTGGACTTGGGCCTAAAATTGAACAATAATACACATAATATATACGCTTTTCAATGTTTTAAAAAATGTTAAATCGGTAAGATAAGCGATTTAATGTTTTAAAGGTTCAATCAGTATTAGATCATTATAAAATCAGTTAAAGATTATAAAAAATTAAAAAATTTAAAATATGATTATAAGAGATTATCCTTACTTATATTTTTCAAACTTCAATTAAAAAATTTATTAAATAAAAATTAATTAATTTATTTTAGTTTATAAAAAAATATTAATTAATAAATTTGATTAAGTAATAAATTAATCAGTTTTTAACAATAATATTGTTAAAGTAAATTAAACCAAAAAATTGGTCAATTCAAGGCTTTTATAATTGAATCGGCCTAACTGGTTAAATCTTTTAATCATTAGTTTTTGTATATGCATACGTACATACATACATACATATATGTATATACATATATGTATATATATGTATATACATATATGTATATATATCAAAGTTATGACTACTGTACCAGGCT
>JANIJF010000005.1:5179452-5191842 GCA_024520955.1 Erythroxylum bequaertii
CTCCCTGTGGGACGATATTATACTATACTACTTGAGACCCGTGAACTTGCAGAATCCCATCAACTATGTCCTCCAATCCACAGCACAACAATCCACTCACTCTCTTGTTGATTGTAATGTTGCATTGCAAGTCTGTTGTCCTGCAAGAACAAATGAAGAGGGGTTAAAGCTACTCAATATTAAGCACAACAGCAATTACAACACCTTTATAGGTAATGTTTCCAGAACTTTTGAGTCATTATCTTATGAGGCAACTAGCAAAGATGAAAGGTGGGTATGCTTTATGAATGAGTAGTTGTCTGCATTGAAGAAGAATGGGACTTGGAGACTCACTGAATTACCTAAAGGGAAGAAAGCCATAGCCTCAAAATGGGTATACAAAGTGAAGAGCAATTAGGATGGAACAGTGGCAAAATTAAAGTCTAGACTTGTAGCCAAGAGATTTTATCAAAGAGAGGGGGCTGACTATTCGGAGGTCTTTTCTCTAGTAGCAAAGATGGTAACAATAAGAATATTCCTAGCTATAGCTGCCTCCAAACAGTGGCTAATACATCAATGCGACATTAATGATGCATTCTTTCATGGTCACCTAAAGGAGGAGTTATACATGCCACCACCGCAAGGCTACACTAGAGCTAAGGAAGGACAGGTATGCAGACTCATTAAATCTATCTATGGTTTAAAACAGGCTGGGAGACAATGGAACAAAGAATTGTCCTCAAAACTAACCTCAATGCAATTCATTAAATCAGAAGCAGATCATTGCTTATACACTAGAGGCACAGGAAATGATTTTATGGCACTACTTATATATGTGGATGACATTCTGATAACAGGGGTAAATGAAGAACAAATTGTCTCAGTTAAGAAAACATTAAACTCAGAATTCACTACCAAGGATCTTGGATATGCGAAATTTTTCCTGAGAATTGAAATAGCAAGATCAGAAGATGGAATGATACTTACCCAAGGAAAATACATCCGAGACCTCCTCCAAGAGACTGGGCTATTAGATTGTTCACCCTGTGTAACACCCATAGTTCCTGGGACAAAGTTAACCATCGAAATAGGTGAACAACTTGACAAACCAGAAGAGTACAAAAGATTAGTAGGAAAATTACAATACTTAGGGTTTACAAGACCCAAAATCACATACATTACTCAACAACTCAGTTAGTTCATGAGTAACCCTCGACTCCCACACTGGGAAGCCGCCAAAAGAGTACTGAAATATCTAAAGGGAACTCATGTATCCTTCTCCGATTCGAACTGGAGAAGTTGTGTCTTCTCCCGACGCTCCTTAACCGGGTTCTGTGTCTTCCTCAGAAAGTCACCAATCCCTGGAAAACAAAGAAACTATCAACGGTGAGTTGCTCTTCCGCTGAATCGGAGTACAAAAGCCTAGCCTCAACTACTTGCGAACTATAAAGTGGATAACCCAAATCTTACATACTTTTCAACTTCATATTCTGAAACCCATATCTCTGTACTGTGACAACCAGGTGGCGATTTACATCTCCAGAAACCCAGTCTTCCACGAGAGAACGAAGCACCTCGAAATCGACCTCCATCTGGTTTGCGACTGTGTCAACTTAGGGTTCTGGAGCTCAGACACGTGAATACAACTCAACAACTTGCAGATCTGTTTACAAAGCCTTTGACCACACGAACATTCTCGACTCTCCTTTGCAAGCTCGGAGTTGTCGGTTTTCAACTGCAACTTCGGCATGACCGGGCCGTGTTAGAGAGTTCGAAATAAATTGAAATTATGGGCTCCACATTATACATTATAGGCTCAATTTTCTTTTGTCTTTTACCTACATTTGTCTTTACCTCCTATCCTTGCTCTTATCTGTCTTTGTACATAGTGTGCATATGTCTTTGTACAGACAGCAATTTGTTAGTGTCAAGACAATTAGACAATAGTATAGAGGAACAATCAACCAATAGCAATAGAGTAGCATCTGTATATATTCTACCCGAATGTTCAATATAGACATGAAAGAAATATTTCCTTCATCTTTTACCCATTTTCCTTGCAACAACCACTTCATATCCCTCTAAGGCATTCAACAATGATATTATTCAAAGTGGAGAGGGGTGACCTGAATGTTTCCTGTGTTGCCGCCTTTAGTGATCACTATACTAATATATTACCAATGGTCTCCTCGAAAAGGTTCAATGCCCTTTGTTCCAAACTTGATGTTTCTTCATTCTCCATGCCAAGTTTGCCGGAGGGTTGAGACTATTTTACTTAATTGTATCTTATATTGTATGTAGTAGCAATCAGTAAATCTTCACCTAATCAGCTCATACTTTACCTCTCTGATCTTTTAGTGTGTTATGTAACAAAATGTTTGTTATTCTAAAGGTTCTTATTGTACGGTTGAAGTCTCCATAAATAGAAGCAAATATAACACAAATTTTTATTGTTGTCATAATTTTACTATGCAATACCTTATTTTTAAAATAGATATATTTAATATGTTTATTATGAGTTTTAATAGAAATTGAATTTTAAGTATATAAAATTAAAATATTATAATTAAAAAAATTATTTCAAAAAGTAGTATCTATATTTTGTACTTCTTAGAGGTGGTCGAGTTGGTAGAATAGAGAAATATGGAGCCAAAAAATTTTATGTTTGAATCCCCTATTTATGCTCTCTTGATTAAATTTATCGTACAAAACTTACTAACACAAAATACCTAATTAATGTAATTTACAGGCTATTACATCAATCCAAAAATTTACCTCAAGCATCTAAAAGATAAATACCACCGTTCTTTCATTTTCAAAAAGTATTTCGGTATTAATAATTTAATATTATTTGTTTGGGTTTTGGGGATATAAGTTTTGTGTGCGGCTACGTGCACTGGTGTCCTTAAACGCAACGTTTGTACAAATATTTTTTGCTTTAATCCTAACCGTTGAACCCGTGAAACTTTGACAAACATTGCAGCCAATATAAGCCGTCAGATCTCACACGCCTCCGTTAGCTCCTCCGCAACTTCAGCCACCGTCTCACCGGCTTCGCTTCTTGCTACTCCTTTAAAACATAATCGCTGATCTTTGCTGCCAACTATCTGATCAATCAGGCGCTTGAATTGGGTTCTCTTTTTTCCCTGTTAATTTTTGGTTGAGTTTATAATGGCTACTGAGTCTCCGAGTTCTGTTCGTAAAGGTAACAATTTTGGTTCTTTTTAGCGAATTAAGCTGAGAATCTAATTGGGTATTTCTAATTGTTGTTGGGTTTATCGTTATTGAGTTTCTTTTTTCTCTTCCGTGAAGTGGTTGTTCAACTGAAGGCCACCGCTGATGCTCCTATACTCAAGCAAAACAAATTCAAGGTGCGATCTTTTTCGGTTTTTGTGCCAAAAGTTCAGGAAGTCTTGAGTTTTTTTTTTTGCTTTGCGTTGGTGATGAGAACTCTTTGGGTATTTGAAGAGTCGGTTTGGTTTGTTCTTAAATATCAGTTAGCTAGGAATTATAGAACCTCAGTTATAGTGATCAAAAGTTTCAAATAAAGAAACTTGTTTCCCAAAAAAAATTTGTTTTCTTGAGTCTCCTTTAAATTGCTGTTGACATTCTTGTTGGAATCATGCGCTGAAACATAGTACCATCTATATGTTATGAGCTAATGGAGATTGATGATTGTTTATCTTGTGGGTTGTGGAGGAGAACTGTAAGGGATCGTTTTAATGCCATGGTTCTTGCCTTCTTTAAGAAAATTAAGGGACGTTTTTGTGTGCTTTCAACAGACGAGTGCATGAAGTCGAATTTTCTATTAGAGTAGCATTATTGGAGATTTACTTTCCTTTGTGAGTTTGTTTTTTCTTAAGACTGGAATCTTTCTACGAAAGCCCCTTGCGTTCTGGTAGATTTTAAACGGTTCACGCTTATACATTGACAACAATTCATTGCAGATACCTGGAAATGATAAATTTGTTAAGGTTATTGACTTCTTGAGGCGGCAACTTCACAGGGAGACAGTGGTAAATTACTTATCATTTTTTTTTTCTGACCTGGTTAATAGTCTAGCACTTCTAGACATGCTAATACTCTATCCTTCTTCTTTTTTTGCTAGTTTGTGTACATCAACAGTGCATTCTCACCAAACCCTGATGAGTTGATAATTGATCTATTCAATGTAAGTGTTGATTCTGCTGATTGTTGGTTTAGCAAGTTTTCCATTTACTTCGAAGATTTTACATCCTTACCCATTTGGCTTGTGGTGTTGATAAATGCTGTTCACGTGAAGCAGATTCTTCCTGCCTTTTTTAGTTGCATCAATCTTTCATCTCTTTTTCATTCTTACAATTTTAGTAAGAATGCTAGTTTCCAACACCATTAAAGATGAATATGCACATCAGATTGAGGCTTAAGGATCAATCAGATCCAGAACTGATTGAAAAATGATTGATTTTACATGCTAGCAAGGATCCCCTTACTATTCCGAATTTTCTCTCTGGTTTTCCCTGAACCTTGAAACAGAATTTAAGTTGGATACAGGTGGTTTTTAACTTCTAAGACTCTCCTTTCTTCTATAAATACTATGATGCATCTTGTTAATTTGTTATGTTATGTTAGTCTGACTACCTGCTTTTGGCTTTATTTCTCCAACTTGCTATAACTTCTACCTTGATATTGCAGAATTTTGGTGTTGATGGTAAATTGCTGGTAAATTATGCTTGTTCCGTGGCGTGGGGTTAACCTTTTCTGGTGGATGTGCTGATGGAGTTATTGTTCAGAAATTAAGAACCTTGTGCTAGTGCTTGCATTTGTAACCCAATTTGGCATTTTCTTTGATTAATGTGTGATAAGTGACGATCATTGCAGCTGCTTCGTGCTAGTTCCCATCCTGTTCTTTTCTTCCCTCACTTCCCTTTCTAATTTGTGTCAGTGCTTCTCATATGGAGCCTTTGCTTGCCAGCCAATGCTCATTTATTTTTGGATAGATGCAAAGACTCTGATTGTCGAGACGCTGATTGAAAGCAGAAATTTCACATGCAGTTAATAGGTTTCACTTTTTAGGTATTCTTTTTCACTTTTTGTTATTTGTTTTCTTCCTTGGGTTTGGGAAAGCTCACACTTTCTATCTTTAATGAATTTTACGTGCCAGCTTTCTGGTACTGCATTTCATGGAATTCACTCGAATATGATTTTACTGGACAACACTTGTGCGCCATCACATGTTCAAGGAAATGATTTTATTATTCAGAATCAATTCAGGAAAACTGGATTTCCTAACTTGGATTAGGAAGTTAGTCTCAAGACTCTTGCAATGCTTACTGGTCATTTTCTTTCCTTTTGCACCCTTTAATTTGTCAGAGCATAATCTTCCATCAGTAAGGGGTGATTGGCTAACACGGGAGAATATTAATAAAAATGGGAATTAATATAATAAAGAATAAGAATGGATATTATTATTATAATGATAATTGTTGGTTAAGAGGAAAGAATAATTACGATTAGTATAGAAAGTGGTTAGTTTGTAAAAAAATTATAATTAATTCATTGCAAAATGAATTATATTTTAATTACTGAATAAATTATATTTTAATTAATGAATGAAATATATTTTAATTAATTATATTGTAATTAATTAATTTCAATATTTTAATTAAATAATGAAATATTTTTTAATTAATTAGTTTTTAAAAATGTTTAAAAAATGAACTACTACTAAAGAATGAGTTTCATTCCTCTACTAAGGTGACACTTGGTTCACAGAGGACAATGAGAATGAGAATGAGAATGAATATAGTGAGGAATGGAAATAGATATAATCATTATAATTATGATGGTTGGTTAAGATGAAGAAATGATTACCATTACTATGGATGGTGATTAGTTTGTTAAAAATGTTGAGAAATTAAAATTTGCTAAAATTTTGTTTTATATCAAATTTTAAATATATTTTAAATGATTATTTTTAATTTATTCATCCTAATTATAATAACAAAATGTTTAAAATTAAATATATTGCGGTTTTTCCTTTCCTATAACTCTTGAAGAAAAAAATACTCTAATATTTTCTTGCATTAACATATCATTAGTTACATAATATCCTTAAAATATAGTTTAATCATCCAAAATATTGTGCAATTCATCAACGCAACCATAATATCCACCATTTCACTACCATAATAAAATTAAATAACATAGTTTAATATAATTTACATTCATTTGATAATGCAAATGATGTTATATTTTAAGTAATTAATGAATAATATTTTAATCATATTTTAATTAATTAAAATTTAATTAATTAGATTTTATCTTGATTAATTATTTTAATTAATTAATTAGATTCATCTTAATTAATTAATTAATTATATTATATTATATATTTTAATTAAGCATATTTTAAATAATTAAATTTTAAATAATTAAATTTAATTAAAAATTAAAAATTATTAGTGTTGGTAGGAATCAAACCCATTCCTCCCACGCATGAGGGTATGGACTATTATCTAAAGCTTGGATATGAAAAAACTATTCAATCAATTATAATAACTAACCAACCATTATCATTCATTCTATTCCTATTGATTTATTTTCATATCCTTTAACCAAACACCCCCTAAATAAAAGGTATAGAGGATTCCTCAAAAGTGAGATATCAAACTATTACTCTTATGATGATAATTAAAAACCAACCACTTACTTTTTTTTTTTAGACCTATTAACCCCTTCCTAAACTCATCTACCAAGCACCTCCTAAAAAATATATACATGGATCATATTTTTTGTTCTAATTATCCAGTTCTTGTCCTAAGTCTCATCTATAAAGTCGAAACAATTATGTAGTCAAATTAAATAACACAGGGTAAAATATCCTAGCGAAATTCGGACCTAACAACAAGGTTAGAAGCAAAGAGCATGTCTAGCAATATTGATGTCGGATTATTGGTCCGTGCTAGACACGCGCTGTAAAGGTCAAGATCGCACCGTCCACTTTCATCAAAAGCATAGAAGCGCCGGCTAAGTGGATCCCACCAAAGGTCGGTTCTAAAAACAATATTGTGGGCCCGAATCCCCTGGTTCGCAACATCACATCGCACACCAACTAATCAAACTCCTTTTTAGCAACAACTGGCCTTAATTTTAAAATTAAGACACTTAATTAATTATCCAAAACAAAATTAACAAATAGTTTATAACAAAATAACCTTAATAAAATTCTCACTGTTACGTGAGATCTAGAGAAATTTAGTAATACACGACCTTATTTTTAATCGGTAGAAAGACTATTTCTGACAAAATTAACCAATAGTATAAAAATACTAATATAAGAAAATTTGTGAAATTAAGATTAAGAAATGACTTATACTTCAAAATTTCAAGTAAATATATGTATATATATATATATATATATATAGACCATGACAATAATTGATTATTATGAACTTGAAATTAATTGAAATTATACATTGTCATTTTTAAAAATTTTCAAGCTTTGGGTTAGATCCAATTAAACAGTTAGAATCTGATTCTAATTTATAATTTGAAAATTAAAAAAAAGTTTGAATTCAACCTAAAGTATGGTTAAACTGAATTAAACTTACTAATTTCAAATTAAATTGAGTTATTCTCGGACTTAAATGTCAAGCCTAATATAATTGCAGTAACAAATGAAATCAACTATTTTAATCAATTTCATTCAAATATTCATACGAATCTCATATAAATTTGTTGATGAGACGAATTAAAACCGTATTTATAAAATAGGTGATTTGAAATGCTTTTTTCACCAAAAAGAAAAATGGATTGGGAATTGAGGATTCATATAAAAGGTTAGAGAGAGAGAGAGAGAGAGAGAGAGAGGAAGTTGAATTCTCTTTGAGAGTGTTTTTCTCTTTACTTTTCATTTTTCTTTTGGTTTTTTAAAAAGAAATGGTGGGACAGTCAACCCCACTTTAATAATAAGAACCAACCAAAGGAGCAGAACAGAGTCAGGAATTTCCTCTTTTTCTTGAGATCTCTCTGTTTTTCCTGCTTTCTCTATCAATTGATCTTCACTACCAAACGTCCCCCGGGTCAATTTCAGCTCTCAATCTTGTCCAGTATCGGTTCAATCCAAATGGGTATTCTCTTCTTTTTCATTTCCCGCGATCCATCTCTCTTGTGAATCTCTTTATAAATTTTCATTCTTTTCGTAATCCGTGCTGTTTAGCCATAGCCATGGACGTGATTGAAGTTTCGTTTTGGTAGTTTTTCTGACTTGTGTTTGTGGGTAGAATTTAAAATCTTTTCTTTCGGTTTCTTTTCGTCGTTAAATGTGTTGAATATGACAGGTATGATGTAATTATTTGGTACAACATGGAATGTACCGATTGCATAGCATTAGAAGAACTAAAGAATGTCGTTGTTGTTATGGATTTGGCTCAATTTGATTATCTTTTTTGTTCCATCTTGTTATTATGTATTTGGGTTCTTGAATTTACTCGTTGGTCGGAATTTTATCCCCTTTTGGGATGCTACTAGAACATGAGAAAGTTGATAAAATTTTGAGGGCATGAAGGTTTGATTAATGGGATAACAGGCTAACTTATTGGTTATCCAAATAAAGACACGTTGAGGGTGTTAAATTTGGGGTTAAGTTCAAGTGTTCGAGTGTCTGAATTGGTTCAGTCTGATGTCGGAATAAAATCTGGACATTTTTTTTTATTTCCTACGCTGGAGTTGTATGGATAACGTGATTGCCAGCGATCTTGATTCAGCAATGCTTGTAAATCTTGTGGATTATTATTATTGTATACTTTCTCTTTTTCCTGATATTTATACCTGGAGACTGTAGCTCCACTCATACATTGTGACTGTTTGGGTTGATCGAGCATATTCTGGTTCTTTTTTCCCCTTCAAAATATGAATTGATGTTTTCATAGTTTTAGTATTTATGCAGCTTGTTATTGTTGCATCTTGTTAATGGTTTTGATGTTATGTATGGATAGCATTCCTTTTACATAAAGTATACGAACTTTCAGAAATCATAGAACTTATGGATTGATATATGAATCTATTGGATTCCAGCAAAAGATGAAAGTTGCTCCACACAACTGATTGATGGGGATGGCACATTTAATGTTTCTGGAATTGATCAGTTTATCAAGGATGTGAAGTTGGGGGAATGTGGTTTGTCGTATGCCGTGGTCTCCATCATGGGCCCACAAAGTAGTGGTATGTCTTTCTCCTTCCATATTAGCTTGTTCCTTCTCCAGATTTACGCTTCTCTGGTGATGTTTTTCTTAAACATGTGCATTCTACTATCTACAATCTTTATTACTACATTCAGTCATTGTTAAACAAACTAATGGCGGCCTTGGGTTTGAGACATACTGTTGTATTTTTTTAACTTATGTCAGCTGGAAAAAAGGTTTTATTGATAGGCCAAAGTCACAGATTTATTTACAATATGATGTTTCTCTTTCTGATTTTGCAGAGAAGCTTTAATTCATATCTCATCACTTCCTTCAATTTTGTTGACGATTACTTTTTATGGTTATATTCTTCATTACCTTGAGAGCTTAACATTGTTTTGTATGGACTGTGCAGGGAAGAGCACCTTATTGAATAATTTGTTTCATACCAACTTCATGGAGATGGATGCTTTTAAAGGAAGGCATGTTCATCTGTTACTCTTTCTCTATAACTAACTTTTATATATAATTGTGTATATGCACAGATACATATGTATCTTACATGGACATAAATGGAAACACTTGTGCATCCACATACGTATATATTACATGCAAATACATGCTCATGTATTTGTACATGTTTTTCTTTTTGTTAGGAAAAGGAAAAGAAATATTTGGAACTTAGTTAATATTTCTTTGATATCTTTTTAGGTCTCAGACCACCAAAGGCATCTGGATGGCCAGATGTAGTGGCATTGAACCTTGTACACTTGTAATGGATTTAGAGGGTACGGATGGAAGAGAACGAGGAGAGGTGGCTTCACTAAACTTTTTGCCTTTTAGTTTCTATACTCTGTAGTTATAAATTTATTAGGCTACTTTATTTTATTTTCATAGTGATAGTCTGAATTTCGGAATCATTGTTTGTTCAGTATATCTCTATATCTTAAAATGAGATGTAAATATTTTTCTATGAGGCAGTCAACCAGTAATATTTATAAATTGGTTATGCAATACCACTCTTGGAGTTATTTTATTTCTGTTGTTCAATGCTTGATGTGTAACTGATTCTGTTGGTGGTACGGACTTGGGAAGGTAAGTGGTGGAGACTATGAATTCAGTTCTTATTTTTTAGAATTCACTTTTTCTTTCGGCATATTGATGCTTTCTCTCTCTTTTTCTTGCTCTCTCCCTGGATAGGATGATACTGCATTTGAGAAGCAGAGTGCACTTTTTGCTTTAGCTGTTTCAGATATTGTATTGATAAACATGTAAGTCTTTTTCGTGGCTAAAGTTAATTGTTTGCTTCCTGAAATGATATGGCTAAAGTTAATTGTTTGCTTCCTGAAATGATATCCTGTTGTTTCTATGCATAAATTAACTAATGACAACTAATTAGGTGGTGCCATGATATTGGGCGTGAACAAGCTGCAAATAAACCTCTTTTGAAGACTGTGTTCCAGGTGCTTTGCTGTACTTGTATCCCTAAGCATCTCCTCTTGACTTCATTGCTAAAATAAGATGGTCCTAATTCTTGGGTATGTTCACATAGGTCATGATGCGCTTGTTTAGTCCACGAAAAACAACGCTGTTGTTTGTTATACGTGATAAAACAAGGGTGAGATCCTCTCTTCCATCTCAGTCTTGGGGATTGAGAGAGATATTCTAGTTTTGTTGCTCCATTCATCTTTCTGTTTCGTTGTTTCGCATCAAAGCTTCATGGATTTTTTTTAATTGCATGTTCTGCTCTTCATTTTCAGACGCCGTTGGAGAATTTGGAACCTGTTTTGCGAGAAGACATTCAAAAGGTATACAATCTGGTTTTTCTCTTTCTTTTTTATTTAACTTCATCGGTGTCATCTTTTGACTTTTTTTTTCTGGTTTTCATTGTAGATATGGGACTCAGTCCCTAAGCCAGAAGCGCACAAGGAAACTCCATTAAGTGAATTTTTTAATGTGAGTTCCCATGCTTTTTCGATTGGCTTCTTACTTTCTCATATGCCTGATTTCATTAATTTTCAACAGGTTGAAGTTGTTGCCCTTTCTAGTTATGAAGAAAAAGAAGAGCAATTCAAGGAGCAGGTGGGCTGTAGATGTTGTTGTCTGCTTTTCTACGATATAATTTACCAGGATTTTGTTGTTTTACTTTTCACATTTCTTTTCTGTTCCAAATATCTCTGACATTCAAGTGAATCATGTGTAAATACTCGTACATTCTGGGTCATTGCAATGGGGTACTCTTATCAAATGGACTAACTGATCTTTAGTATCTTTCCGAAATATGTTTGAATGTAGGCTGCTAATTTGAGGCAAAGATTTTTCCATTCTATTGCACCTGGTGGCCTTGCTGGAGATCGACGAGGTGTAGTTCCTGCATCAGGATTCTCTTTCAGTGCTCAGGAAATCTGGAAAGTTATCAAGGAGAACAAGGACCTTGACCTTCCTGCCCACAAGGTGTGCTTGTGAATATTGAGTGGGCAGGAATTAGTAAATATATACCTTTTTCTTAATTTCATTCATAATCACTTTACAGGTCATGGTTGCTACTGTACGCTGTGAAGAAATTGCGAATGAAAAGTTCTCTGGTGTCCAAACTAATGAGGTATACAAGTTCACTTATTCTGTGTGTTGCTTGTTTCAGATTTAATGTTATTTCTAAATATTCTTAGCATCTAGAAGCTTGAGAAGATGAAATCTTTTTAATAATCACTACCAGGAGTGGTGTCAATTGCAAGAGGCTGTACAATCTGGTCCAGTGAAGGGCTTCGGAAAGAAGCTTACTTCCATTCTGAACACGTGCTTATCGGGGTAAGTGTTCATCTGTTGGCAGGAGGATTGAAGTGCTGACTTTTCTGCTCTGTTATGCAAGATTCAAATGGTCAAGTACTTTGTCCCGTGAAGCTTGTGTGATTTTATTTATTTCTTTGATTATTAGATAAAGCGGTCATAGGTGATTATGTAATTTGATGCAACTGCCACATCATCTACCATATATTGGTATGGCAGCATGGTTTCTTTTTGTGTGTGTGTGTGTGTGTGTGTGGATGTGGTTGTTTTATTAATCAATTGCCTTCCGAGGGTTTTGTTGCATGCTTGTTAGTAATTTTGGGTCTGTATCTTGTTTATCGTCCCAGATATGACTCAGAAGCTATTTACTTTGATGAAGGAGTTAGATCTGCAAAACGCAAGCAGCTTGAAGAAAAATTGCTTCAGGTAATTCATCTTGCCATACTTTTTAACAGATCGG
>JANIJF010000005.1:5206384-5217651 GCA_024520955.1 Erythroxylum bequaertii
AGCTAGCTTGAGACAAACATGATTTAACTTAAAAGATATCTGTATGTGGGGCTTGTGGATCAGTCAAGGTTAATCACGTGACTTGATTATGGAAGATAAAGCTTTTTCATTTATGTAAATTCTGTACTTTTGGAAGTGAAAAATCATCAATATCTCCATACCTAAACCCGTGGTCCATCTCATAAATAACCATAGATTCATATTTTCCAGTTGAGGGGAAAAGGGTAGTAATGCTATTAATTATTTATTAATTTATTAAACACAATAAAGAAAAGGATAGTAATGCTATTAGTTAACTAAAAAAAAGAGTTAAAATATGTCCCAATAAGTCTAATGAATTTCTTACTGTACCAGTCGAAAATCGATATAAAATGAGATGTTTTGATACCGAATTTAAATACCAACCTGTATATTAAATTTAAATATTATATAAGTTTAATATATTAAATTTAAAATATTTAATGGTTTGTTAATATTATATGAGTCATATTCAGTCATCTTCCAGAGATGGAGTGGCACTTAGAACAACTTCTGTGTTGGCTTGTGATTTAATAGAACTTCCCGTACATTGGGTTAAGTATCAACTACCAACTTGAATTTATAACGAATAATACACAACTTGGATGAAGAGAGGAAGGTTAGCCAAGATATGCGATGGTTCTTTAGCCGCTAGCTATCAAAATTTTCGAATTCAAAGATGGCCTTGTGTAAGATTGACACACACAACTCTGATAAGTGATTAACAAAACTTTGCAACGCATCAGGTATAAGCAGAACTTGGCACCGCATCGGGTATAAATAGAACTTTGCAACATATAAGGTATATTTGTTCTCTAAATTTCTTAAAACTTTATTTTTTAGATTTGCATCTCCTAATGAAGATATGTAATATTTTTTAACCTTTTTTTAAATTATTTTTAAATTTTTATTTATTTTTCATTTTTTACTCTTTACTCATCATTATTTTTTTGTCACATCTGCAAGTGGGTCTACCAAAAACAGCCTCTCTATTATATAGGGATAAAGTTGCGTACTATCAGACCTCTCTAACCCCTGTTTCGCTGCAAGACTTCGGACTGAGTGTGATAATGATGATGAGATTCAAAAATAGTATAAATTAATAATAATACCAAATATTAATAAATACATATGACTAAACATATAAAAAAATGCAATACTTCAAGTTTGCTGAATCATAGGTTAATAATATATTTTTAAGATAGCAAGTAAAAGGTATATATAGCAAACCTCCTATGTGATTAATATTTTCTAAAATGTGCTTTTATATTTGAATTTATTAAAAATGATTTATAATATGTTAGAGTAACCATGCCAATTTTGTTATATATTTATTAGTTAATTACATCATAGTTTATGTTAAAATAATTTGATAAAATTCAATGTTTTTAATATTATGAGATATTTTTCAATAAACATCTTTACATTACAAATAGAACGGTTTAATTATAGAAAATCATCTATAATAAACATTTTTTTCTACATTTGTATAATAAAACACAACCAAGTATAAAAATCAAAGTCAATGTACCTAATGCACAAGGATTTCCGGACTATATTGAACATAATTTTTCTTTTGTATTTTTCTAAGAAGACTATTTCTTTGATTTGAATATGTAATTTTATGGTCACAAAAGAATAACTTTACCGGTTGTTCCATAACTCACCTCTTGCAATTATATAAGTATTATTTGATATTTCATGTATATACACTTTACTATTTTTCCATATAACGATTTTATAAATTATGAGCAATAATATCCCTCTCATGGGAAAGCCTAAAAGCTTTATCACCATCTTTTCCTTATACACTACCTTTAACCTTGAGAAGCTTTAATACATATTAGTAACTAAAAAAGAGAATCCAAAATCCAAATTTACTATGTATCAGAACAAAGGCGTGGATTGTTAAGCTGGCAATGGAGGTGGTCAGCTAGATATCACGTAAGAGTCCATCAAACGGCCATTAATTCCTTCTCCAACCGTGCATTGATGACCACCATTAATGACCCTCCACATCCAGTTGTCGTGTCAGGGAATCTTTAATACAGTTCAGAGAGAGAGAGAGAGAGAGGTGTGTTGTATATACTTCATTACTTCTGTTGGTGATTTGGTGGTGCTCAAAGAAAAGCTTAGTTTTTCTTTTTATAAGTGTGTGTGTGTGTTTTTGTGGTTTAACATGATTTGAGTGAAGTATATATAAGTGAATGTGACTCAAACACACACAAACCAAGACCAACCAGAAGCAGCCAAATAGAAGGAGAAAGCAATCTGCAGGAGTTTCCTTCTGTGAATCTCAGTTTGGCTTCTGTCTGTCTACTGCACTTTCAATGGCTTTTCTTGGGGCTCCAAATCTACTGCTCAAGCTCTTTCTATGGCTTTTGGCACTTTCTTCTTGTCAAGGTCTCTTATTATTATCTCCTTCTCCTCCTCCAGCTATATATGTGTATATATTCTTCCTTGTCAATTCACTGTCACCTTTCTCTCTACATGAGTTCCTATTTACAGCTCTTTTACTTTTGAATCTCTTCAACTGGTAATGTTTCTGTTGCTTAAAACTGACCTGTAACACCTGAAGTTGCAGAATGTGAGTCCTTGTTCTTCTTCTGCTGCTTCTTGTTTCTTTAGTTGGTTTCGAAAAGTTTAAGGGTAAAGAGCGCAACTTTTTACTATTAGAGCCAATCCAGAAGTGGAAACAGACCTGTCGTTAATGGTGAACAGACAACGACATGTTAATTTGGAAGTGGTTGGACTCATCAATTCATGTGTGGATAATCTTACACACAGCTCAACCCTCATTAAATAAGCCATACTGATACCTAAATTACAGTGTTTAAATCTCATTAATGGTGAGGCTATGTGGTTTGGTTGTAGGTGATGAGAAGTACTACTTGAAGTATCGATACCCTTTTATCAAGAAAGCCAGCAGTTTCTCTTCATCATCTTCATTCTCATCGAGCAGTGGATCAGGCAATGTCTACGATTACATAATCGTCGGAGGCGGCACTGCAGGCTGTCCGTTGGCTTCCACACTGTCTCAGAACTTCAATGTTTTGCTGCTGGAGAGAGGTGGTGTGCCATTTACCAATGCCAATGTCTCCTTCCTCAGGAACTTCCATATCACACTTGCAGACATATCACCAACTTCTGCTTCACAGTTCTTTGCTTCCACCGATGGAGTACTCAATTCCAGGGCCAGGGTTTTGGGTGGTGGCACTTGTATCAATGCAGGTTTCTATTCCAGAGCAAGTCCAAGGTACGTGTCTGTGTGCCCCAAAACAGCTAAGTTCATGCAAAATTTTGTCCAAGTCTCACCTCCATGTGATGTGTCAAATTCTGAGCTCATGGAGTGCATGTTCATGGAGACCCTGACAAGTGTCTGCCATAGCTGGCTCACTTGTCGGGCATCAGTCAAATGATGTTGTAATGTTAGATTCTAACATGACAAATTAGTATGAATCCTTATCTCAGGTTTCAGTGATGGAGTAAACTAACCTACAAGAGAATTCAATGTATGAATTTAATAAATATGAAATACAGTCATTTTTTACCCCAAATATTCAATTTTCAAAATTTGAAATCTAGAAAAAATTAATCAATAAATTAATAAAGCTGGATTTATTAGAAATTGCATAAAGAGTTTGAGTTTGAGTTGGACTAGTGCTCTTAAATATATAGATATTGCTCTTATAGTATCATATTCTTTTTTGGGACTTGAAAGTACTCATATTCTTTAAAAAGAAATTTTACTATTTGCATAACAACACTTCATATTCTGATTTAAGGAAAAAACAATTAATGAAGTACTAACTAATAATTCTCTAGTAAATTTCTGACAAAAAAAACCCTAATCCAATTTTTTGTTGATTGAAGATAATGAAGATTACTTATATTAGAATTTAGCATATTTGAGGGTAAGCAAAGGAAGAATGAGTACATTATGACCCTCCTAAGATTCCCACAAAGCAAGAAATCTTGTGCACTGATTACGTTGATTTTATAATTTAATATAGTACAAGAAAATTAAGGATAAATGGTTATAATAAGCCTCCATGTCTCAATAAGTAAAGTTACCGCGAAAAGTTACTAACCCAAAGCTTAGAAGAAACTGGTAATGGAGTCCAAAGGTAGGTGTTATTTGGTGAGGAGCATTTATTATGGTCTTACAAAGTAATGAAAGTGAAGGCTCAATGTGAGAGCATTTACGACCCTTCTTCATTAGCTTTATTGGAAATATTAGGTGAAGGAAAAATATATAAAGTTAGGTCTAAATCTAACTAAGACATTAATTTTATTTTATTAGTCAATTACCCATTTTGGCCCATATACATTGTATCATTTGTACCTATATAATATCACAAGACCACCTAAAAATATCCCCACCATAATTAATACCATAACATTACTTAAGTTGGTAGTGCAATGTGTCCTAATTAAGAGAATTAAGATTTAATCTTATCATTAGTTTTTATGATTACAGCTTTAATTATTTCTATCCCGATTGGAAGGATAATGAATGTCACGAGTGATTCAAAATTGATCAGATTTGTAAAGATATTTTATAATGAAAAATTAATAAGATTTTGTTTTAGTTGTATAATCATAGTCTAAGGTTATCACACATAATAAGTTTTGAGAATTGCTTTTATTTGATATTGAAAAGATGAAATACTTGTAAATTCTCTTACACATATGAAGAATTGAATTATGTACATAGAGAGAAATTCTTACATCTCTTAATCAGCTTAAATCTAAAGGTTAATGTAATTGCTTCAAAATGTGTCTAGATATGATCAATCAAATGTTTCTAAGAAGGAAGGGTGAACATTCTAAATTACAAGGTACAAAAGTGTGGAATTTTATCTGATAAGTGACGATTGAAACTATGATGTTCTTGTGATGCAGGTTTATAAGGGAAGTGGGTTGGGATCAAAAGTTGGTAAATGAGTCATATCCATGGGTTGAGAAGCAAATTGTTCATCAACCAAAAGTTGCTCCATGGCAGGTTGCTGTAAGAGAGAGTCTTTTGGATGTTGGTGTGTCACCATTTAATGGATTCACCTATGACCATATTAATGGAACTAAGATTGGTGGTACCATCTTCGATCGGTTCGGCCGTCGTCACACTGCTGCCGAACTACTCGCCACCGCCAGCCCTCAGAAGCTTACTGTCTTGGTTTATGCCACGGTTCAGAAAGTTCTATTCGACACGTCAGGTACATTCAAGAGAAGCTCGTATGTGGTCTGAACTCCATTGATGTCTATGAATATGAAAAGCTTGTTTACTAATGTTTTTGGTGATATCTGGATTCAGGAAAGCAACCAAAGGCAGTAGGAGTTGTTTTCAAAGATGAAAATGGTGCAAAGCATCAAGCTTTCCTATCAAATTGCAAGATCAGTGAAGTAATATTGTCAAGTGGAGCCATTGGAACCCCACAGATGTTGTTGCTGAGTGGAGTTGGTCCAAGAGCCGATCTTGAAAAGATGAACATTCCTGTAGTCCTGGATAACAATTTTGTTGGGAAAGGCATGGCTGATAACCCCATGAATGCGATCTTTGTTCCGACAAAAAGTCCAGTCGAGCAGTCACTAATCCAGACTGTAGGAATCACCAAATTGGGTGTGTACATTGAAGGTAGCAGTGGATTTGGTCAGTCCAATGACAGCATACATTGTCACCATGGAATAATGTCTGCAGAGGTAAGAACTTAAAGGAAAATTTGCCATTTTCATTCTTCTAAGTTTAGTTTGAATGTTCAGATCAATAAGTATTCAAGTCTGTTGCGTAAACCAGTTAGGCCAACTATCTACAATTCCTCCAAAACAAAGGACACCGGAAGCCATTCAAGCTTACATTAACAGAAAGAAAGAGCTACCACATGAAGCATTCATGGGGGGATTCATTCTTGAGAAGATTGCCAATCCAGTTTCAACAGGTCAGCTCCATCTGATCAACACCAATGTTGATGATAACCCTTCTGTCACCTTCAACTATTTCAAACATCCAGACGATTTACGACGTTGCGTTAACGGTGTTCGGATGGTCACCAAGATGGTGCAATCTCAGTACTTCAAGAACGTGACGCAATGTGACAAGATTCCAACCGAAAGAATCCTTAACATGAGTGTCCACGCTAATGTTAACCTTGTCCCTAGGTATCCCAATGACACCAAGTCCCTGGAGCAGTTCTGCAAGGACACTGTCATAACAATTTGGCACTATCATGGTGGCTGTCATGTTGGCAAGGTAGTGGATCCTGACTACAAGGTTCTTGGCATCACGAGGCTCCGTGTTGTCGATGGATCAGTGTTCGATAAGTCCCCCGGAACTAATCCTCAAGCCACTGTAATGATGATGGGAAGGTAAGACCACAGCAAGAGTCATTCCTAGCCATAGCCATCAACTTTGGTTCATTGACAAGTTGTCTGTTCTTTCTTATAAAGAACAAAAATTTCATACCAGAAATGTTGTAACAGTACCTTTCTTTTGAACTGCAGATACATGGGATTGAAGATTTTGAGAGACAGACAAGAAAATGAAGGTGGTATCTGAAGATGAGCAAGTCAAGTAGGAGGAGGAGCATTGAGTAGTGGAATTGTAATGTAGCTAAATATTTTAGCAAGCTGTTTTGAGTATTACATAGAGTAGTGGCTTGTCTCATCTTATCCGTGTCCATGATTTGTAGCTTAAGTTGACATGGTTGATTGCCAGGAAGAGGAAAGTGAAAAGAAATCTACAAGTTGAGTCATATGTTTAATGTTCTTTTCCTGTCCTAAAACCACTCCAACACATCCCATGTACTATGCTAAATACACAGTACATTTCCTAGTGTCAACATTCCATCAAAAACCATTTGAGATTAGGACTAGAGTTAAGTGTTTGCTTTAACTCAATTATTGAGGTTGTGGGAAATTTATGAGAATTGATTTGTAAGAGTTTGGTGAAAGAAATTAACTGATGGGTCCAAGTGTGCAGGGATTCTTCCAAACGTATCATTTTTTAGTTCAATGGAATTTATATAGATTATAAGAAAAAGTTCCATCAAATAGTGATTTTTTCTTTCAAACATCTTTGATTGTTAATAAGATGTATAATGACCACTACTACAACTAGTCCTTCACTGCATTAGACATTTAGATATAAGGCTAGTGGTAAAAAGTTTGGATTTGACAATTTTTTTCTAGTTCAAAGAATTATAAAAATTGGATTTGTTCAACTCGAAGTTAGCCAATTAAAATACATGTGATTAGATTTGGATTTGGATCCAAGGCACGAACTTGGATCTTAGGGTCGAACCTGTAACCACTCTTACTTAAGGTAGTGTTTTGTTCAATTTGGTGGTTGTTGATTACAAGGCTAGACCTGGTTATGCATAGGAAAAGATTTGCAACAAGTTTTAACCTGGTTATGTATAGGAAAAGATTTCCATTTTCCACAGAATTCATTCATTAATTCATAAAGATTCAGACTTTAAGAATTTTTATTAACAATCCAAGGTAATGCTTTCCTGCATCCATACCCCAGAAATGTTTCTTATACCAAACAAAAATGTGACACAGGAAACTGGAAATGGAAAGAACATCTGAGGAATGTCTTCCTGAAAGCCAGTTCTTACCAGACACCAACACATACAATTCATTCATCTAACATATCTACTACAGTAGCCCCAAAACTGGAAAGCTTCAACTTCGTGTCTCGTGTTGAAACAAAAAATGATGGAATCTTTCCAGGTTTTTCTCAAGACATGCATGATCACATCAGACGAATATCTGAATATTGAAACGGGAGATCGAATTCTAGCTTGTTCCTGGGGATTGTTTTTGTGATGACCCATGTTCACTCATACTGCCTCTAGATAAACTTCTTAATCTCTGCCATAACTGCCTCCTTCTTTCTGTCATCAAAGGACCTGACGTAGAATGCCTTCTAAAGGACTCGCTTTCCTGCTCCTCGAGTTCAGTTGGTGTTGTCAATAACTCTGATGATGATAATGGCAAAGATTTATCAGGTGGCAGAGCTTCCATCAGCTCTCCTGAAACCCTCCTGTTCTTATTGTCCTCCTGCTGATGAAGTTTCTCATGACCACAACTTGTTGAACCAGGCACTTCTGTCTCGTCAAATTCATTGCATACAAGCTTCAAGGCCTGAACTACTTCACCCATAAAAGGGCGGTGAGATACTTCAGGTTGAACACACATTGATGCTATAGCTGCTACTTTAGCTACGGTATCAAACAAAATGGTTGACTTGATAACTGGATCAGTAATTGTTTCTAATCCTTCCTTGAATGTGAGGAGTGGGCGAGAATAAGCAACAAGATTTTCTTGACCTGGTGGTTGTGACAAGTCGACAGGTTTTCGTCCTGTTAGGAGCTCAAGGAGGACAACACCATAGCTGTAAACATCACTTTTAACCAGAAGATGGCCTGTCATTGCATACTCTGGAGCCAGATACCTGAACAAGATATATTACAAGAAAAAAGCTTTCAAATTGGAAGGTAGCATATAAAACTTTCAAGCAACTATGATTGTTGTGAGAAATTATACCCAAAAGTTCCCATAACATGTGTTGAGATGTGTTTGTTCCCCTCATCCACGGCTGTTCTAGCCAATCCAAAATCTGAAACCTTTGGAGTAAAATCATGCTCTAACAAGATGTTGCTGGACTTGAAGTCACGATGTATGACCCGAGGGTTCGAGTCTTCGTGCAGATATGCTAGGCCTCGAGCTGCACCAAGGGCAATCTTCATTCTAGCATCCCAGTCAAGTGGACTCCTCTCTTTGTCAAGTCCTAGGAACACCAAGAGGAAATCATTGAAGAAGGTGTTTGATTTAAGAAAATCTAAATGGAACACTTTTGCCCACAAATGGAAGCAACACTGAACATCTGTAAGAATTTCACTCACCATGTAAATGTGATTCAACGCTTCCATTTGGGATAAGTTCATAGACGAGGCAGCGAAGATGACCCTCAGTACAGATTCCAATCAACTTAACTAGATTTCGGTGATGCAGACGGCCAAGCATCTCAATTTCTGCCAAGAACTCACGGCTTCCATGCTGATCATCTCTCTTTAAAACCTTCACAGCTACCTCCTTTCCAGTATCTAGTTTTCCATACATATTAACAATAATCACATCATAATCTCATTGAAATCAAAAGCATTAATCTTTACATCCTCACTAAGATTTCACTCAATGCACCCAAGTGTTTAGGGTAAAAATATCAAAAACCTCAATCAATGCATAGTAGAATTCTTACCATAAGCTTGCAATAATATCACATCTCCACCATTTATGTATACATTAGAAACAAAAATCAAAAGGTCTTTATAAGGCTGTAATGGGGCTTAGGTATGGTATGGTTGGAATATCAAAAATGGTTAAATTGAAGGAAATTTACCAAAGGAAAATTACAGGACTTGTTTACAAAACACATAGGTACTTTCATTACAACTCTATTGGTACCTTATACTTATTCATAAATATTTATTTATTTTCTTTTTTTGATCAATCAAAACACAATAATTCAAGTATTCAGTACCACAATTAAAGAAATAATGGACCTTTCAAGAATTTCAATTCTCAAATAAGTAAATAATGTAAATAACGAGGCCCAAAACAATAAAAAGGTCTCAAAGAAAAATAAGGTAAAGGTTAAAGTATGAGTTATATCAATGAAAAATGGTAAAACTCAACTTGGTAATTCCTAAAAGATAATTTTATAGGTGTGGCAATTATCAAAGAAATAGGCTTAAACAAATTCTTGAATTTAAGTGCCTTCATCATATCAAGGCTTCTAATTTAACAAATATGATCTCAATAAGTATAATAAAAGCAAGTTCTAGAATCATTTTACCATACATGATAAAACACATAAAAGGAATAAACGAGCTTAAAATTTTCGAAAAGTTTTACTCTTAGGCTCAAAAGCTCACGAAAAAAGATGGGTATATGTGTGTGTAAATAATATACAATTTCATTCAATTTGATTATTTCAATGAATACTAAAAATATGACTTAGAAAAGTAATTGTATTTTATCATCCTTTTACATACCAATTCAACTCAATATTCAAGAACGAAATAGAGTATTGATGGACAAATTTCAATTAAGTCAAAATATTAGTTCATAGAATATTATAATTAGGATAATAATAAGCTTAAAGAATTTGTTAAAAATTATGATCCCTTCCCCACAGGTACACAATGGGAGTATATATAATAAGAGAGAAGGGCTAGTAGTTCTTTCCTAATTGTGATGATTTTTTTTTGATTTATGATCCATCCAATTTTATATTACATCCTTGCAAAATATAAAAAAGGAATAAAGAACAAAAGAAATAAAAATATCACAATTGAAATAAGAAATAAGAAAATCATTAATTATAATGCTAGAGAGAACAAAATAATTAACTGAAAGAAAATAAGAAATATATACAAAAGATGAAGAAAAAGAAAGAATATACAAAACTAAGCATCTCCTATGTCGTGTGATCCTGGCTGGTTCAATTAAAGAGGGTCCTCTTAGTGGTGATCTTGACCGGGTGGAGGAGCTGCAAAGGAACAAGTGCCTTCATCGGATGATGGATGCTAGATATCAATGCTCAAATGGCTCACTATCGATACCATCAACTCTCCCAGCTATGCTACTGTAGATTACAACTCGTCTATCCGTGCAACCAATGCCTCCAATAGTCCTACCTGCTCTAGAAACTCAGCCTGCTGAAGTCAGAGTGTCAGTTGAGTTCCCACAATTCTGCCCATGCCTTTCTCCAGTAAGGCTATCTTCAACTAAATCGGGTTATGTAACCTGGTTTGGGGAGCTTTCGGAACCTCCTCGTTTGGTATTTCCTTCCCCATCTCTGGTGGCAGTGATTGTGATTGTGGTTGTTGCTTGCTCTGCTGCGGGTTGATTTGCTCTGTCTCCATACTCTGCTGCTGGCTCCTTGGGTTTCCTAATAAGTCTGTAAATCTCTCTGGTGGGACCCCAGTGTCGAGCCTCTTGAATCAACTTAAAATTCCTCTTAAAATCTAATAAAATTGAACCCTAGCTCTCCCTTTATTCTTTCCCCTTTTCTCCTTCCGAATGCACTCCTCTCTTTCTCTCTTCTTTCTTTTCTTTCTTCTGGAAATTTCTAAGTCCCACGATAGCTCTCTGCTTCTTTTATATTGCCATGTCATTAAATGAATGAGGAATGACCCAATTGCCCCTCCATATAAGCCTTGGAATTTAAAACCTTAAGTGTT
>JANIJF010000005.1:5261936-5278767 GCA_024520955.1 Erythroxylum bequaertii
AAAACGTATGAAAGAAAAAAACATTAATTTGGATTTTTATCGATTTGTTAGATAGTTGCTGTTTTATGGTTATTTCCTTATTAGGATAATAATAAGGTAGGAAACCTATTATTGATAGGATAATAATACGGTAGAATTATCAAAAGTAGGAAACATGCTTAGATTAGGAATTCTATTATTGTAAGGAGAGTTCAAAAGTAGGAAACATGCTTAGAGTAGGAATTCTATTATTGTAAGGAGACTTGCCTATTTAAAGGAAATCGGAATTAATAAAGAGCAAGTCAGAATTTATTCAAATAAGAGATCAGAGTTCTCTCTATCGAATTCTAAGGTATCAGCCTCCCTTTGAAGAGCTGGAATTCTACTCAAAATAGGTCGACCAAAAAAACAGTATACTCGCCCTGTGACTCGATCCCAAACACGGGACCATAACAACTTCTTATTAAGTCCACAACAAGAAATTGCAAAGCATACCAATTGAAGATAAGCAGGATCTGATGACCTTAGTTTGACAGCAGGTTCTGTGGCCAACAACCAACCAGGGAAACCCCCCAAATCCCATTCTGTAAAAGAGAGAACATAAAGGCACTAGAAAATGAGCATCTGGTTCGTGTGACTAGTAAGCAATATCTACCACTTGAATAAGTTAATTTAACTGACCTGCACATATATATGGCCCAGCACGAAGCATAACAAGGAAATCTAGCTTATGGCATAGTTTGAGAAAAGAGACAAGATCAGCAATACCCTCAAAAACCAACTTCCCAGGTTCTGGTTCATGCAGATTCCATGGCACATAAGTTTGAATGCTATTCAGGCCCAATGCCTTTGCTCTTAGCAGCCTATCTTCCCAGTACTACGTTGGTAAAACATAAAAGCTACTAGATTATAAACTGTTCACGACAAAAAAATTCTACACAAGTACAGTATTAAATAACTGGAGAAATCCAAGTTCCAATCTGAAAACTAGGAGAACTAATGAAGTTCTGGATAATTACAACTAGTCAGCCAATTACAGAGCATGGAACAAAAAAGATAACATGAAGTTGTTTTATTCATTAAATCTTGCAAGTGATAAAATTAATAGTTCAATGATCACGGAGTAGCTCTCACGGGCTGTTAGAGATTTTAAGTAACTAGACAGTAGTAATTATGAACCACAAATCATTAAGGCCCTATTAACTAAAAGTTCAACAATCCTATGAATACCACCAGTTTCAAAGGCAATGCGAAGATGGGATACCTCAGGAAGAATCCGAAAATAATGCAAATCACCACCAATTATCTGAAAAGGATGACCATCTTTCCAGAACTTGTCATCAGCAATCTCGAAACTTTGGACATTAGCCTGATGTAGTGGATAAATATAAACAAGAGTAAAGGGTCCTTCCATTTCAAGTAAAAGAATTATATAGATACCATAAACCAAATCAATAAATTCAAAGGATCGAGAAGAGAGCCTAGCAAGCATCAAATAGTGAGACCTAAAACAATTTTCACACACTTCAAAAACAAAGTACAGGGAAGGCTCTGAGCATTCATTTTCCCAGGAAAACCTGAAGAACTCGAAATCTTCATCCTAGAAGAATCCTTTAGCTATGTTTTCAAGGCCATAGAGTTTAACCTCTAAAATCGTAACATCTGCACTAAATTTTCTTCTCCGTTTCAATCTTTCCCCTGAAATACAGACTAACTCCCAATAATCACATGATCCCATCGTTGACTTGGAAGAAAAACCAGCCTACCTAAGAAAGCTGTAACCTTTAAATATCAAGATAGATACAAGATTTATAACCTTCGCTTGTACATTGACTAAAATGAAGGACAAGCAAGATAATTATACCAAAATACAAGCCTACTTCGCCCCATCGTTGGCTTGGGAAGAAAAATCAGACCTGTCTGCCTAAGAAAGTTGTAGTCTTCGACTATCAAGATGCAAGCTTTATAATCCTTCTCTTGTGCATTCATTAAATGAAGGAAAAGCAAGCAAAATTATAGCTTTTGAATCTTATTTTCAGCGCTTAAACTACTGCCCTACAGATCAAAATTATATAAATCAGCAAACTCTAGGAGGAGTCAAGTGATGCTTGCACTTCTCTTGAACTAATCAGTGTGCACAAAAAATAGCACCTTTAAAGACAACATGTCGACTGATCACAAATATGAGTTAAAAAACAGCACCTTTTGGAGGCGATTGGAGGAAGGACGGTTTGAGAGAGAAGGGAGAGGAGCAAAAACAGGAACAAAGGCACCAAAAGCGAACAGACAGATGAATGCCAAGAACAGAGTCGTTTTAGCTTTCTTCTTCCTCGTAGCCATTGTTGTTGGCAACTTAGAGTTGGGTTTGGAACTCCACTTTGTGCCACTTTTTATGAAGAATCCCATGTGATATCACTCAATCCATCTCCTTTTGACTAATTATCCAATAACCATCTCTAGTTCTTACTTCCTTTACTGGACAATTTTCTATAAGCAATCAAGTACCTTGCACTTTGCTCTAACCAAGCAAACTGGACATAATGAGTTTTCAGATGTTTCGAAGTCACACCTGTCCTTTACTTTCGGTATTTTTCTAATAAGGTTGAAAAATATTCATTATACCATAAAAGTTGAACTTGCAAAGTAAATAACAAAATATACAAGCCTAGCTGATGCTTCTTGTTGCTCTGCAATTGACACAAACAAAACAGACCTGTTATGTAACAAGAAAAAGTCCAATCTTTTACCTTTGATTTCCAAGGCTAGTTTTGTAGGAAGAGGCAAAAGAAGAGAGCTTGGTCCAATTCGTTAATCATAATACTTTCAGACTTGAAGAATTAGGAGGACCCAAAAGCTGAGTTTGGAAAAGCCTTTGATCTACAGCCCATAAACAACGTAATGGATTGTGAATTATATAGGAGCAACAATTAAAAGAGCCCATTCAAGATTTTTAATTAATAATCTTTTTCATTTAATTTACTTTAATAATTTTTGCTTATTTTTTTAAATTGAATAATTTTATAAACCAAAATATACTAGTCAGTTTTTATTTATTATTCTCTTTTTTAATTAAAATTTAACTTTATCGATGAAAAGAGATATTTTCTTTTTTTAATTATATTTTAAATTATTTAATTTTGATTCATTAACTCTGTCTGGAGTGGCGGCACCTATTATTTGTCAGCAGTCCGACACTTTCCAAAGTCCAAAAGGTCGATGCAGATCAACAAGTAGACGTTTCATAAGCAGGTCCATACTATCGGAGTTGCTAAAATGGAAGAAGAAAATACGTTACTTGTTGACAACGATGAATGAATAAAGGAAACCCGAATTTGCCCAATAATTTTTATAAAGATCTAATAAAAGTTAAATATATAAATTTTAAATTTCTTATTTTATCGATCCAATTTTTAAAGTATTAAATAAGAGTCACTCGCCTCACTATGTCACAAAACATTTTGTTTTTTTGTTTATCTAAGCCAAATTAAATATTATTAAATGAGCTAATTAAATATTATTACTATAGCAACTCAATCTAAGTCCTATATTCAATT
Organism: Erythroxylum bequaertii; assembly: GCA_024520955.1. Lineage (NCBI taxonomy): Eukaryota > Viridiplantae > Streptophyta > Magnoliopsida > Malpighiales > Erythroxylaceae > Erythroxylum > Erythroxylum bequaertii. Next base: position 5,265,470 of record JANIJF010000005.1, read on the forward strand.
CGAATTAATCTATCTAAGTCCTTTTAATCTATGTCAGCCAAGTGAAGACATTATTTTCTATAAGTAGCTGTAGTAATGGGCTAGTCAGGCTTAAACTCAGGCTGATCTTAGGTCCAATTCTCCTAAATAAAATAATATCATTTTGCTTAGAAGAATTAAGTCTGGACAGTTCAAGTTTGGACTCAATTAAAAAAAAATTTATTTTACACTTTTAATTTTAAGAAAACTGACTCAATCAACCTATTTCCTATATGAAAGTGCCTAATGTACGACAACGAGGAGTGGACCAATTGGTCTAGATTCCTCACTTAAGACTCTCCCCTAAAAGGAGGTCTTCGCATACTTTAGTGATCAATTATCAGCTGAATAATCAAGTATGTGAAAACTCCTTGTGCACAGAAATGTACAGATTACATAAGAACTTGAGGGATCTTGAAGTTTTAGATTTACATCCTCTAGACTCTTAGGATGAGGTCATAGGGGCTTAGGATTAGTTGGACTAAACCGAAATACTTAATGTAATTAGAAAAAAAAAAAAAAGTGGCCAATGTGCGTATGCACTCTCAAGTCAAAGAGAAAAGGTGACATTATTAGAAGAAAAGAAAAGATAGAACTCTTGCAATGGACAAGTCAACTAGGTTATGTTTGAGCCACCATGAAAGAAAAATGCAGTGCACAAAGTTCACTAATCCTCTTCTCGTCCACCACTTTTTAAGAGCAACCCCAACACCGACACAGCACATATTCTTTTTCTTCTCTGAGTCAAATCTGCCATTGTAGACTCAAAAAGTTCACTAGGGTTTGGGGACTCTTCATTTAGCCCACCATTCTTGACCTTTTCATCTATTTCTCTTAGCAGGTTGCCTACAATTAATCTTCTATATTGTATAGAGTTCGAGTTCGAGTCCGAGTTCGAATTGAATTTTATTAAATTTAAGTTATTAATTAAATTTTTTATAATCAATTGAGTTTTAAAATAATTTTGTCAAATTTAACCTAAAATCTAAATATATAATACGATTTGAATACTTAAATCTAAACTTAAGTTGAATCCTTGTCAAATTAAGTTAAACCAAACCAAAGTGTTTTTGCTATATGCTTATTTAACAATGATATGATGTTTCGAAACTCGATTGAAATTCAGGATTTGTTTAATCTGATATGCACATAATCATATTAAATATCTTAGTGACAGGCATCTTTTTTTAGGTCTTCTTCTGATGATATTAAACTGTTTTTGCCTTAGTACCACTTTATCTTATGATAAGCTAATCATACCTTACTAAAATGACAGTCATCTTTCTCCACCCACACATGCAATCAAGAACAAACATCCACAAGTGGGTAGCACATAAAGAAACTTTGTATGTTCTTTTAATTTGTCTCAACTTTTCAGGAGTTCAATATAGTAAAATAGTATTGCAGAGACCAGCTTAGGTATATCTATAATCCCACTAACTTGGTTCTTTTGTTTGGTGTGGAAAGCACAAATAAAGATCTTCATCATCCAGCAACATCTCTTCTGTGTTAGAAAACATGCAGTAATAAGGATTCAAGTAGCACTTTGTATCATAAGAAGCATATCTATTAACTAGATGGAATTCTTCGTTTGACTTTAAATTAATGTTTATGTTCTTAAACGAGAGGCCTAAAAGCTTATCATCCTCGGGATTGAATCCCGCTTGAACCAACATAAGGTATCAAACAGCATCTCTTTTTTGGTCTGCAAATAAACACCATATCCACATCAAGCTAAACTTGCACATTTTTCGAACCATTTCCTCGTTGAAGAATCCAATGCTTTAGTTTTGTACCCATCAACCATATGCTTTTGTACTTCACATGTTTTCTAAGTGTATAATAGTGTAAACTTGTATATTCCAAGCCTATTTCTCTTTTCTTTTCTTACTCATTTGTATGTTAAATTGATCATTTCAAGATTGAATTTTTTTGGGATAATTTCCCTTCGTTGATTGGATCATCATGTGAGTGCACTACCTAGTGGACTACATAACAGGCTTTTATTTCCTTTTCTTTTACTTATATGGAAACCTCCCTTTTGCATAATGTGACAATGAAACTTGTCTTATTATAGATACGGATGGTGAGAAATTATTAGGGTGGTGTCAATTCAGACCAAAATGAGGATAAAGCTTGCAGCTTGTGTTATGAATCTAAAGTTATTAATTTTTCTTGATTACCCATTAGAACCAGAATTCGTTATTCTTCAAGTGCATACGGAATAAATTATAAATTCGGTTTTGACATAATATATAGAAATTCTCAAGTAGGAACATATAAGGGATTGAAGTATGAGAATTTTTGGGGTGTGCTTCCCTTGGGGAAGCTTAGAAGCAAAGAGGAGGGTTTTACAAAGTATAAGAAGTAAGGAACTTGGATCTAACCTTGCCATGGCTTTTGAGACTGACTATGTTGGTGTTCATGAGAAGTGGTGACACAATTTCCGAGACCAGCCATGGTAAGTATATCACTGTGAGAGAGAGGCCTAAGACCCAAAAAATCTCTAGTCAACCCTTCATTGCCACCTCCAGGGACGCTACCACCACCTGGAACAGTGGCTGTAGCCTTTGAGTTAGAAGCATTGTAAAAGTTTCCATCTTTCTTGAGGACCCCACCAACAAATGCATCTTCAAAGGGTGTCGGTTCAAAACCAGAAGCAGCAGAAGATAAAGAGTTCATCATATCTTGAAGAAGAGTACCAGAATGTGCACCAACAGATTGAGGTACATCCCCAGCTTTATTCCCAAAAGGAACCAAGCCATGGAAAAATGACCCAGCGCCATTACAGCCACCGCCACTTCCTAAGTCTTCAAGTGGGGACAAGTTCTTCAGAGCAACGCCAGTTGTATTTACACTGTTAGTAGCAGAATATGCAGACACGTGAGCTTTTTGTTCTTGGTGGTGGGGTTGGAGTTGAGGTCTGACCAACCCAGTAGTTTTGCTGCTCATGGCTGCTGCACCCATCTGAGTTGCCTTCTGCAGTAATGCTGTGGCTGACATGTGTGGGGAAGTTGCAGACTGAAAGTGTTGTAGAGTGGGTCCAAGACTAGGGTTAGGGTTTGGGCTCAGATCTTGATGCGTGTGTGTGAACTCTTGACCTAACCTTGTTGAAAGTCTAGAAGACGATGATGAGGCGGAGAGATCAACCGCTGTCTGTACTTGTGGTGGGCAAGCCAACCAAGGTGGCAACTCAGGCCTTAGGCTATAACTTTGCTGCTCTTTTTTTAGTGAAAATGCATGCAAGTCTTGACTGGTAATATTGAATTGTGGTATTTGGATACTCGTATTATGATTTGTTGAAGAACCAGGTTGAGATGGGACAAGTGGGACTGCTCTTGCAGTCTCTTCTGCCAAAGCGTCACAGAAGGCTCTGTGAGTTATGAAACTATCTCTCCTGAAAAGAAAAACAAAAAAGAAAACTCAGAAGAAAACAGAAAGTGACAGTAATGTCACAGAAGTTCTGAAACTACAGACTGATAGTTCCTAAGCCACTGCAATTTCCTCACAAGTATCAATATAAGGAATGATTCAAAGGGTATGTATCTGTATCTGGAAGGAACTTCTTGAAGTAAACACATTTAAGACAAATTCTCTTTGCCTCCTGAAATGCACTCCATGTTCTTTGAATAGATTTTCCTGAAATGATAAAGCTGGTTACTTGCCTCGAGAAAAGGGTTCCACAGTCACATCTATACTCTTTAGTGCCACAAGTCTTTGAGTGAGCCTTCCAATCTGATTGAACTGCATAACGTTTTGAGCACTTATCACATTTCCACTTCTTCTCTCCATGCTTTCTGCAGAAATGCTTCTTGATTCCTGTTAAGTCACCTAGAGCTCTTGAGGGGTCATGGTGCACACAACTTGGTTCTGGACAAACATACACCTTCTTTCTTATTTCTTTACTTGTTCTTTGCTTTAGTTTCCATGGTAGATTATGCCCTCTTCTATGGAGCTGGAGATTCTGATCTCTCTGAAACCCTTTGCTGCAGATCTCACACACAAATCTATTTGTAGCCAACAGCGACTTTGGTGACAAAGCTATCACTTCTGCATCTGGATCTGATTCAAGAAACCAAACCAGAAAACAACAACAACATAAGTTGTGATACAATAAGAACTGAAAATAGTATATTAGAGGGATATTCGCACCTGGGTTTCCTGGTAAGTTTCGCTTCTTCTTCGCAGATTGTTGTAGAGTTTGTGTTGGAGGAGCAAGTTGAGGATAGTTGGTGAAAGTTTCGTTCCTGTTACCTGAAGAAACACTTGCTTCACCAGAAGCTGATGTCAAATTGGACATGTTTTCTTCTTGCTGATGTTGTTGCTGATGAAAGATCATACCTTTAATCATCTTCTCTTAGATAAGTAGATGTTGAGGTACCAAGCTTGAAGGGTCATAGATCTTTGGCGTTAAAAAGATCTGTACACAGACAAACTTAATCTAGGAAAAAGCTAAAACTATTGAAAAAGTGGAAAGAAAACAAAGTGAAGACGTTGATACTGATACATAAAACGTTTAAATCAGTAAGCTTTGATCCCTACAAACCTGCAATTGGCATGATGGTTTTGTTCTTTGCTTGGTTCGAAGCAAAGAGACAATTTTGGTTCTTTTTTGGTAGCTCAGAACAAACAAGAAGAAAGAAAAGGAGTGAGGAAAAGAGCAAGAAAATCCTCAGACCATCTTTTTCCTCTCCATACATGTACTATAAAACCTCAGCTCTCTCTTCTGATGCCAAGAAAATCTAACTGTGACCACACAAATACATACAAAAGAGAGAATATAAAGAAAACCCAGTTCATAAAACTGAGTGACGGAGAGATAGAGAGAAAGAGAGACAGGTGTGGATGAGAAGGTGAAGTGTGTGTTATCCTCAAGGAGTCCAAAACAAAATGCCAGAACTCTGACGTTGCACTTTCTGTCTTTTCTTTTGTTCTCTTCTTCAAAACTAAGAAAAAATCTATTTTTTCCTTATTTTCCATTTACTTTTTAACATTTTTTTAAAAATTTCATGCTAAAGGAATTGAACCCTTTTTTAATCATCTCTAACTTTCCCTTCTACTCTAAAGTAAGAGCTAAAGATAAAAAGGTTACCATGAAAAAAAAGAGAGAGAATCACTTGCATATCAGTATATAAAATGTGTAAGGACATTTAGGTTCTTATGTATATTCCTTAGTTAAAAAAAAGAACCAACACAGCTTTTCCCCTTTCTACATTTTACAGTGACATGATTGATCCGTTGATTAACTTGGAACAGGCATGGCTAAAAGCTGTTTTCCCCTACAGTAGAAAACTATTATTACTGTTTCACTTAGCTATTTCTCTTCTGTTTCTACTTTGTATGCAGCAGAAGCTGCAATTTCTGACTTTTTTTGGATGGGCAATGATGAATATTCTACTTGACAGGAATATGATGCTTATCTGTTATTCTTCTCCTTCTTCTTCTCTTCTCATCATGATTAGAGTTCAGATTAAGTCATTACTGATTTTAAGTGACGAACACAAAATTTGGTGCTGGTTCCCATTATTGATGATGTGATGAGTACGGCAGAATGGCTGCAAGATCCTGAAGATACTACAAGTTGACGAAGATGCAACCTCCACAGTTGACTTGAGTTGCAGGTTCTTAGCTAGAGACATTTAAGTATATGCATGCATGGCCAACCTTAACAGAAATTGACCCCATTAGCATTCTTAGCTTCACGGGACAATCAAAGGGTTTAGTTTGCTTGACTTTCTAAGTCTGAACATTAACTGTTCAGAGAGTCATCAATATTAAAAATTAAAAACAATGTAAAGAAATGAACAGTACTTTGTGGAGCTACTTTGTCTGACTGTATGTTCATGTGCTTCGATGATCTTTCTGTCCTCTGATCGAATATTATATGAGCACAGAGAATTGGCAAGTAAAAAAAAAAAACCCTTCTTTTCGTTTGTCATCTTCTTGTTTCATTCTTCAATGATTTAGTTTTTGAAAATGGGATCGTGCTCTTGACGCAAGTCTCAACTATGCTCCAGCTCATGTCCTCAATTGATATAATACAATAGTGTTTTAAAATTATAATAAAGTCTGTGTTTTGAATTGTTATTATAAATTGTAATTTAAAATTTTAGAACATATAATTAAAGATAAGATAGTTTTATATGCTTGATAATATAATTCTCTCTCTTTTTAATTTATATATCATCTTTTTTAATAAAATAAATGTATTAATTGAATTGATAAGTTATATTTTAGAAATTTTAGAATTTAATTGAAAAGTTTAAAATATTTGACACTTATTTAAAAATAAAAATAAAAATAAACAATTTATTAAATAAATATAACTTCAATTTTAAAAAAATTAACATTTTAATCAATATTTTAAAATGTGAACCGAAGTTAAATAAATAAAACAAGAAGTTTAAAGTTTAAAAAGTTCAATTGATATTAAACCATTATAAAATCAGCTAAAGATTGAATAAAATTAAAGTAATTTAAAATATGATTGAAAAAATTGTTCTTATCTATAATTAAAAAGATTGTTAAATAAAATTTAATTAATTTATTTTGATTTATAAGAATTTACTAATTAATGAAAATTGATTGATCAATTAAACAAATTAGAAAATTGGATTTTAAATTTTGGAATTCATGCAACTTGGTCTTGTTAAAATGGTTTAAACCCTAATTTGGAACCTATAGATGAACTAATTAAGAGAAAAAGAAAACCCAAATTGTTTTTAACTTCTTTAATTATCCTCCACTGAATAATTCCTCTCCATACAAGATTATTCTATACTCTTTGTGTACCATATGAAAATCTTGTCAAGCTAACCTGCTTCACGGGTTAGAACTTGTAAGGTCCCACACATCAAATGATTGAGAATGGACCGACCCTACACTATGCATCCTTTTCATAAGAAATGATCTTACTATCCATAATCATGGATACTTTTCCACAAAAACCATTATTGGGGCAAAAGGGGCTTTAGCGAGAGATTGTTGTATTATTAATTAATCTTAAAAACATATAAAACCATGGTCAAATAATTGTACTAGCAACCTTGCATAATAATAATGATATTAATCTGTTCAAAAAACACCGAAAAGATTACTTCTTTGTAACCAGAAAATCATAGAATTGAGTTACGATAAAAGTCTCTTCCGGAAGTGTCAAGAAAGACTGCGTATAAATAATGACTCCCTTCTAACTCTCGAAAAGCGATAAACTTTGTATACTGAGAGTCTAGGATTTGCCCTAATAATATATTCAAAAATATCTAAAAAAAGTTTACTCCAATAATTTATGATGAACTCATCTTAGTGGATGAACTTGGAATGAACCCTAATCACATCAATGTTAGAAAATCAAAATCCACCAAATGACTACCTTTTTGAGGAAGAAATGACTAGCTATAGCTAGAGAGCCAAATAATGGCAGCTAAGGACTTTGGCTCTTGAGGGTATAGGATTGTCTTCTTGTAAAAAGACTAGATGTATTGGAGTACCGTCCAAGCATTTCTAAAAGTCCTTAGCAGGTCCTATATCTATGTCTTAACATATGATAAGATGGACAATGATTTCAATGCCTCACCAAACATAATCTCCCAATAATCTTCTCTTCATGCAAATAAACAATACGGCTTGTTGGTTACAGCAAGTTTTGCTTGATGTGACATAAAGGGCAAACGTAACTTCCCAGAAATAACATTGGATAGTACATGAGCTCAAATTATCACTTTCAAGCTCAAAGAATGAGATGTCTATCAAGAAAGTGAGAAGAAAGAAAAGAGCAGGTACAGAGAAGGAAGTTAGAGTGATACTGGTATACGCAACCCATCGTAGCTTAGTTGTACATCAAGACCTTCTGTGTCCATTAGTTTCATAAGATCTTCATTCACCTTCTCATGATCCATCAGGTGCATCATACCTTCACAAATCAGGAAAGTGAAAAAGTAACTTTCACAATGAACTTAGGTGAAAGTATAGTTTGGTATGTCTGTTGACGTTCTAACAAGTAGGAATATGAAACCATACAAAAAGGATTGATGACATCGTAGGGAAAGGGTAGAAGAGAAGCTAAGATTTGATTAACGGAATTATGTTGATATTCTCACTAAAATGAAACCTGGGGTACGAATTACCAGTGAAAAAGGTTCTCTTGGGTCGAATTTTCCTTACTTCTTCCAAGGCCTGAATTTCCAAAATCCGAAATTCTAAGTCAGTTTTATCCCTTTAGAGTGCTATATAATTAGCATGAAAAGTATGAACTTATACCCTTGGAAGTCCAAAGTGTGTTGAAGAAGACCTATCGGGCCTCAGAGCATCCTGAAAAGTTACCGAAAAATAAGCACAAGCAGAAGAGAATTTGGATGTAGTTTAAAAGAAATGGGAATACTGGTTTTGTGCCCATGTATGTGCATGTGTGTGCAAACAAGCGGGAAAAGAAGGATGGAGCTGGTTGTGTCATTGTGTGTGAGTATGTATGAGAAAGAAAGAGACCAAAATCAGGATTTCAGAGCCTTCAAGGAGTGGATAAGTTTCTTCAGGTATCTCACTCGCATCACTGCAAACATAAATTAGATATTAATTCCAGAATCTCTAAAAAGCCGTAAACAAACAACGTTCTGAGGACTTTTAATTTGAGAGCTCACCTAATGTAAGATATGTTGCCAAAGCGAAAACCCAGGGAACGATAACCACGACCATGCCACACAGGTAAAGGGGTAAACTGAAGCAAATAATTTAAGAAAAATGTGCTTATAGTCAATTCCTATAGCATTAAATGATGAATGAAATAATTAAATTCAGTGACGGAAGTGATTCATTGTCACTTGCTCCATTGAAGTCGTGTTCTGATTTGCTTAGTTAAGGTTGAACAGCAAGGTTTGTTATGATTTTGGAGCCTGATACCTGAGAATTAAAAGAATCTCACTTAAGCATGAGCAAGGGACTTGTCAGTACCTTCAAATCATGTACAACAAATGGCTTCTCTTGTATGATATTAAATTGCAATGCTGAGACAGCAGCACCAGTTACAACCACACTTGTATCCACCAAATAATAATGAGTCTTCTTCATCACCTGAATTGTTTAAATAGCGATATAGTCAGTTGCACAAAGAAGAAACCTAACATTCAAGCTATGAATAATTCAGGTTGGAGACTCTAAATATCTAATCTGCAATAAACTAAAATTAAATGAGAATGCTGCTTCATATCTTCAGATCAAGAAGTCTGGCCAACAGGTCACTGACTACTAAACACCAAAGGATTTACAGCACTTAATGAATTGCATATAAATGAAATATTCTAGTGAATCATCAGCTTGGCAGGTAGTTGGAGGTATAAACTATAGCAGAAAAGTGTCTATGAAGGTAAATCGGGGTTTGACCTCAAAATCACGATTTGCAACATAAATAGGAATAGAAGGCTGCACATTATTTGTCCAATCACGAAGATCATCAAGACCTGGGGAGCATATGATTCAAGTAGAAACATAAAATATCCATGTTAGTGCCAGAGAGGTGTTTCTATATTAAACAAAGAAGAAATCTGAGCGTTCTCAAAGAAAAAAAGAAGACGAAAAAGAACAAGAAATTTGAGAGTTAGACTAAATTATATTTGTCTATTGACAGAATAGCATTAGAAAGTGTTAATGACAGAGACCTCCAATTGCATCAGCATGAGAATGAGTAATAATAACCGCATCAATTGTTCTTATCCTGACAGAAATGCAGCTAGTTACAATCTCCCAATAGTAGATGCAGATAAGGTAAAAGAATTTGCAAATTAGTATCCAGTTATATATTCTTTTCTGATATAACTTGTGACATGAACATCTCAATTGGTTCTTATCACTGCCAAAATAGTATCCAGTTATATATTCTTTTCTGATATAACTTATGACATGAACATCTCAATTGGTTCTTGTCACTGCCAAATTCATTGAATTCAAACTGAGCAATTCATCAATTATATTTAAAAAAAAGGCATGAACTATTTAAGAGAGCATAAAGAATATAAGACTAACCCAAATGCAGGAAACCATCGAAGAGCACTATGGTAAAAAAACCTGGAAAATTGATTATGGATAGTTTAAATTAGTATAAAGTAATTGTCCTAACCAACACAACATGCTGCACTTTAAGGTATAGTTGGTCAATTCAGTAGTTCAATTCATAGCTAGGATTAATCTTTGTTGCTCCAAAAATGAAAATTTCGTATCAGAATTCACAAACTGATATAAATTTCAGCACTAGAAGGTCAATGTCAAGACAAAACCCTGGCTTTCAATTTCATTCATGTTATTGTATATTTAAGCATTTGTCTTAATTTTGCACACCAAATATCACAGTTCAAAGACAATTATCTCCATTTAGAGATTCTTCAGTTTATACATGAATGCATCATCAAACCAATCTTCATTCAAATGCCCAAAAAGAAAAGGAGTAATGAAGTTTTTCTAACAGCAAATATTGGAACCACATCAGAGGAGTCTTTCACTTACTTGCCAGCATCTATAAGAATGTTATGTCTTCCTGCAGGGCCAAGATAACGAATGAGGAGACTGGTGTTTAGTCTCTTATTTTTATTACCTGGTTCTACAGCTTTTAAACATACCTATCGAACCAAGAAGTATTCAAGAATTAAGCATCCCATAGAAGCCCTGAGCAAACAAATCATACCTAACAGGGGACAAACTATAAAATGTAAAGATATGAACAAATGTGAAGAAATTTCCAAAATACCGGACATTTCTTCAAGGGATTTGTAAGGCAGCTAAGCCGTGGAATCCCTTCACTAGTTCCTGACCCTATGAATATGATCTCAGATTTGTCCAAGGCCATATGGTCAGCAGAATTCCCCTTTGCATCTGTAAAATGCAAGGCTAATCAACTAACAATTCTACAAAAAGCCCAAAAATCCACATGCAGCATGCATCCAAGCAGGTCATTGTTTAGTATGGGCAGAGAGAAACCATTTATATTTGCTTATAATTGGAGAAAATATGTCTCCGAACAAAAATCATATAGTAGCATACACCTTTCATCAACTCTAAGGTTGTGGATGTAGGTAACAAAACTAAGTTTTCTTATTGCAATGGAACAGTGATGCCCCCAACCAATTATATGAACTTTGAATCGAAATGGCTTGGAACAGAAAACATAAATCAATTTTCAAGCATAGGAATGCCCCCAACCAATTATATGAAGCTTGAATCGAAATGGCCTGGAACAGAAAACATATATCAATTTTCACGCATAGAAAGGCCGAAATTAACAGACAAGCATTATAACTACACTGATGAAACTGTGAAGAGAGTAACACGTGGTGGACAAACAATCAATCCAAATCAATGTATAACCTCAAAAACACACGACTGATAATCAAACTGGAATCCAAAAGATGAGTTAAGTCTCACTAGGATTCAAGCTACAGGTAACCACAACTAAAAAACAGAGGACAGAACAAAGAAAGATCAGTACTTGACTGGAGGCAAGCTTGAATAATCCGACCAAAAGGTGAGAACCCATTTCTGGAAAGCAACAAAGAAGAGTTCTTGAGAAAGACACCGCGTCTACAGGGACCGAAACTGGCCAGAGAAGGATTTAAACGAGCAGAACCAATAAATTGAACCATTTATCTTGAACTAAAACAATCCCAGAAAAAAAAAAGGTTGTTCTTTTGTTGTGAATTGTACTTATATCAGATGCTTAAAGCTTTTTTTAAAAAATTGAAAAATGAAACAGAACAGAGAGGAATGGTTTGAGGCTTTTGGGTTCGTTCTCGCAGGGAGGAAGAAGAAGAGACAAGAGTTGGTGGCACAGAACCACGTTGACTGGTCTTTGCTTCCTGAACGACGTAGTTTCAGGATTGTATTTGATATTTTAAATTCGCTACAACGATGCCGTTTTGCTTCATTTTTTTATTTTCTAGAGAGTATACCTTTAATGCATCATATATGGTCTTAATAATTGTTCTATAATGGAAGGATAAATAAATTTTGTATTAAATATAAAAATCATGAGATTATGTACTTTGAACTAACAAATTTTAAAAAACTAAGATAATTGTTCTATAATGGAAGGATAAATAAATTTTGGGCGTGTTTGGATAACAACTGATCAATTAAAAAATTTGTTGATCAACCAAAATTAGTTGTTTGACTAAGTCAAACAGTTAATAATGTGTTTGATTAATTGGCTGATTTGATTGAATCAGCCAACCCAATCAGCCAAAATCAATAAGCTAGTGTGTACTAGCATTTGGGGTAATCAGCTGATTATCCCAACTCAAAATGTCAAGTTTGCCCTACCTCTCAGACGTCTCTCTCGTTTTTTCCATAAAGGTCTTGCGTTTTCTCTCTACTCACCCGACGCTTTCTACACCCAATTCATTCAGAATAGAAGAGATATGATGGAAGCCTATCGTAAGATCCAGTTACCTATGGAGTTTGGAAACATTTTTTGACGCCACAAAAAGGCAACTGCAGGAGCAGAAAACAACAAACAAGCAGTCATGCAACGGTGAGATTTCGGAGAGGATTTTTCATCTATTAAAGGCGGGTCAAAGCTAGGAGATAAAGGGCGGAGCATCGAGAGGTTTGGAGAACCATAAACCCACTAGAATCGGAGCTGGTTTGTGACTATTGGAAGAGAAATCATACTGGTCAGAGATCTATGAAGGGAGAAAATTCAATCGGTTATGTTGGCTACTTCTTGGACTATTTTTGCTATACGTTATCGTTTCATTTTATTCTCTTTTGATTGTTCTATAGTGTTCTCCTATTATAGTGTCATTTTGCTACTTTAATGGATGCTGTGTTTTTGTTTGCTCTACTGCCATTTTGATCCTCCTATATGTTAGCATGTTGTTAGAAAAGTGGGTTTAAGTTTAATGGTTTGAGGTATGAAAAATCGCTATCTTTAAGGAAATATTTTCTTCCACTAGCTGTTGCAGGGTTTTGACAAATTTTCTTCTAGGATACTGATAGGTTGTTGTTTTTGTTATTTTTCTAGATCTATTTTGTCATTGTTTTTATATTAATTGATGTGGAATTTCTTTAGTTTGTGTGAATTTGGTACTACTTCCATGTGTTTCTTGGAATTTGCAGGTTTGTGATTTTACAGGGTCAACCCGTGCAAAATCACACGGCCAGTGTGATTTGAAGCAAGATGCGTGCAACTCACCCGAAGGTTACACGGCCAGACCGTGTGAAATCACATGGGCCGTGTATGGCGGTTATTTTTGACAGTTTTGGAAATTTAAAAGAGGGAAGACCGAAGAGAACGGGAG
>JANIJF010000005.1:5315606-5343981 GCA_024520955.1 Erythroxylum bequaertii
AGTCTAGGTCCATTTGGGCTGTTAGTTTTGGCTTCAAAGGACTTGCAGGAGTACACAGCAGTATTTTTTAGAATATTCAAAAGCAAAGACAAACATGTGGTGCTTATGTGCAGTGACCAAAGCAGGTCTTTGATCCAAATCTCTTCCCCTTTCACTAAATTTCTCAATACACCCAACGTTGTCAGAAATCCAAATCCAGACAAAGAACTGACTTTTCTTCTGCATTTTTTTATGGTGTGCAGATCCTCCTTAAATCAACAAAATGATAAGACCACTTATGGGACGTTTGTGGATATTGATCCAGTTCACGAAAAGCTGTCATTAAGAAGCTTGGTGAGTTCGCTATCCAACACCTGGACCGGCATACGAGAGTATAGTATTGTTTTACTTGCATACATGTCTAAAGTCAATAGTCAACCAACGTTACTTCAAAGATCACATCTTTGAAAAAAGTGTTGCCCACCACAATGTTGCTTTGTCTATGACCACATTTTCCAATTCTAGGACCACATTTTCCATGACGTGAACTTTTTGAACAACTAGCAAAACAACTTGGCCGGACCAGGTCAAAACCAATGAGTAAACCCGTTCTAAACCTAATTTGGGCGAACTCGAGCTTGGATTTCATGGTCGAGCTGGGTCAACTAAGACCAAAACAAACCTATAGCCTGGCCAAGTCCGGCTCATTGTCACCTATAACAAAGACTATAGAGGCTGTATATAGAATCAAGATCATGACTTTTGAAATATTACATAGCCATTTGCTTTGTAGAATTAGAAGAAAAACATTGTTTTAGTTTGATCTCTACAGTTCATATCTTCCAACAATATTGTTTGGAAGTTCGCATAACAGAAAACTAAAAAGAAAAAGAAAAGCTTGAGAGTAGAAACTTCAGATAGAAACAACTGTATTGTGCTTTTGGTAGATAACTCATGTATTCCAATACTCTTGGAAGCGTGTTTCTATTGTATCAGAGTCAAGTATGCATATGTTTGGAAGTTCTGAGGTTCATTTTGTTGAATTTGCAGATTGACCATTCAATAGTGGAGAGCTTTGGTGGGAAAGGAAAGAGCTGTATCACTGCAAGAGTTTATCCTACATTGGCTATAAATAAAGATGCTCACTTGTATGCTTTCAACTATGGTGCTCAAGGTGTAAAGATCACAAGTTGGAGTGCTTGGAGCATGAAGAAAGCCCGCATCAACTGAAAATGGAATAATAAAGTTGGGGAAGCTGACCATGACATTGGGATTCATTTCACAAGAAGAAGTTAGTTCAAGTAATTCAATCATTGCTTCTTCTATAGAAAAAAAAATCCAAGAGTAGAAAAAAGAACTAAAGAGGTTATTTTTCATCCAATAATTCAATGGAAAGTGATAGGAAGCATAATTATGTTGTACTACCATTATCCTTCATTATAAGTATGGCTTTTCATGAATAAAATAAATTTCACTTGTATCACAAAAAAAAGATTACTTGATTGAAAACAACTAACACTTAGTGTAAATTCCGCTGAAACGCGAGACTTGGAGAGGTCCAATAGTATACAATCTTATTCTTAACGAATAGAGAGGTTGTTTCTAAATGACTCATACTTTATTAAAATATGATCAAAATGATGAAACAATACAAAATACAATGATTCAACATGAGAAAATTCTAAATCCATGACAAAATTCAGCACAAATAATTCTCTACTTTGCTCTATATGTTTTATTTTCATCTTTTTATCTGGTTCTTGTGTTTTACTTTTAAGGTTCCACTCACTTAGAATTTGTTGACTTTGTTGTTTAACTTGTTGCTCACATCCCATAAAACTCAACAGTTTATTAAAATAGATATAAAAAATAATAATCAAAAGATAATAATGGTTTTACATATACATATAATATGCATAGCTGATAGTATTATGTATAATAGATTCACTACATATAATGTAAATTATGAATACTATACCGGAAAATATGATAAAATTAGAAAATTACATATATTTATTTAATTTTTGTAATTAAATATGTCCTCTACCATCATTATATTAAGTTTCTTTCTTAACTGGTACTGAAAAAAATCATCCCCTAACCCCATGGTTACAATCTTTTTCTGCACAAAAAAAGAAACTTACACATTTGAACAAAGGTTCCAAATTTCAGGGAACCCATCAATTAATTATTTCCTGATTAATTTTCCATGTATGATTTGTTTATGAATGAAAGAACTTTTTACTTTTTTTAATCATAAAAGAGGAGAGAATAAGAAGTTGAATTAGCATTCCATGGTGAGAGGTGACCAGACAGTCCCTGTAAGAGAGATGTGAACTGGGAAAACAGAACTAACAATAGCATGAGACCTTTCCAGTGGCCTCCTTGTTTGCAAGCTCATCTAAGCAAGCTGCCGGGTTCAGGACTGTAATTTCGCTTTCAATGACTCAATCACGGCTGAGAAATCGTTGTCACCAAGGCCGTGACTTTTTGCTACCTTGTAGAGTTCATTTGCGGCGGCTGCTATTGGAGTGGGTTGGGAGACTGATTCAGCTAATCCTAACGCAAGCCTCAAGTCCTGATACCATCAAGCTCAATTTCAGATGATAGGCATTGGTGTGAATAATAATAGCACCTGGAATATAGGATTGTTACCGACCTTCTGCTGATGCTTTAATGGAAAAGCAGTAGGGTATTGAGACTTGATCATCGTTGGACCTTTCAGAGAGTACATTGGTGCACTAATGGCACCCTGAGACACTACCTGCATCGAATCAATAGTTTGAAGAAATTTTGAATAGAGAAACAGCTTCATCAGTTAAAGAGAAATGAGGGCAGTCATCAACTTAGGGACAATCTCCGGATCTTCCTCTGGCACAATAATGCAACAAAACATTCGCTTGAACTAGAAATGCATTTCATATTTGAGTAGGAAATAACCAAGCCAACATGTCCATGCAGTCTTGAAGCAGGCCAGTTTCAAATGCTATTAATTTATTTTTCCAAAATTTTCAAACTCCAAAATATACCGAGTAATCAGTTAATCCAATGTCAAACTCATACAAATGCGTGCAGGGTAAATCCACTTCTGCTCTTTGGTATTGCATCAAGAAAATTTGGTTAACTATCCAAACTGCTGACTAGGGAAGAAAAAATCGAATTGATACAGCACAAGCATACAAGAGTTTGATTTGTCATCTTATCAACTACGCAGTTTGAATAAAGATCCTTAATCTAATAGTCAGAAGATTTCAACAAAAGGAAAGGATGCTTCTTTGGATACCTCTACCAGAACATTTGGGTCCAGTCCTACTCTCTCACTTAGAAGCAATCCTTCAGAAAAAGTTGCCATCATACTGCAAAATATTAAAAGCAGCAAACTTAATATCTGCAATCAGAACTGGCAAAATTGGAAGAGATTAGCAAGAAGGGAGAGATTGGAACCTTCCCATGACCATGTTGACAACAAGTTTCATGGCTGCCCCGTTTCCAACATCACCAAGGTAAAATCTCGACTGGATAGAATCACACATCCATATGAGACTGTTATCGGTGACAAGTCTTGAGGATAAGAGAGGAACAAAAATGCACCTTTCCCATTATATCTAAGAATGGAGCCACTGTCTCGTACAGAGATTTGTCACCTGAAAGAATGCAGCTCATGTTTCAGTTCCTATCTGAGCAATGACCATTACGTGCACAATGGTTGAAAGATAGATTTGAAAAGGACACTTAAAAGAATGGTGATCCTGAAATGGATCAGCTGTACTCATGAACTTCCAACAATTTCATAACGTAGCACATGAAAATAATTTGGAATAAGATGGCTACCTCAGCTAATAAAGATTCACTCCTGATTACCTGCAGTAAGGAATATAAGTTGCCCATCTTCAGCTGGCTTTTTAGACCCGGAAACAGGAGCCTAGACCCAAAAACTCAAAGCTGAGCAGGTTCTCTGCCCAATACTAGTATCATCCGATATCAACAAACATTAGTAGTACATACCTCCAAAAATGATGCTCCGGTAGCTTTGATTTCTCCACTAATCAACTTTGAAGTGCCACCATCAACAGTTGAAACATCAACATACCTGCAAATACCATAAAGGGACATCTGATTATAAAGATGGGCAAACAAGGTGGAAATTGCTAGTCCAAGTACCTGTACAAATGGTGTAAAGAAATAAGCCAGAAGAATGCAGTTCAAACTTATGCACTTAGGAAGAACCGTCACACTATTGAGCAACAATCTTGCAAGGACGAGACAAAGGGAAATTAAGCCGACTACTATAAGCTTGAGCTGTTACTTCCAACAGTTACAACTTCATCCTACATTTTCAAAACTAGTTTCCAACTAATTTTATAAGTATAGCAGCTTTGCAAGATCAGGGTGATTTCTTGAATGCTAAGAACATTACAAACTCAAACTAAATTTGTGCAAGACATCTAATACAAATATAAGAGCATTGACTAATAAGTATCAATGTGAATGATATAGAAATCATGGTCATGAGGAGGAACAAGAAAAGGAGAAAAAAGAAAAGTACCCTTTTCCAGGACCAATGCCACTTGCAGCCCCTTGATTTCCACACGCAACATCCACCTGAGATAGGGCTGGCATAAGATGTCATAATAAGATAAAATTAGGTGAAGTAAAGCAAACTAAAGAATACGCACTGCACTTTCAGGATCCGCAAGCATGGCAAATGTTACATCACAAGCTGCAGTTACTTCCTCGGGAGATGGTTTATATCTAAAATAACATACAAGTCATAAGCATGACAAGTTTTCCCCAGATTGGATCAAGATATAGATACTGAATATTTGTAGAAGAAAGTATTAAGATCAACTAAATATAGCTAGTTCCTTATAAATAAATTTTAAAAGGGGTATAAATTAAATCGTGTTTAAAATACTAATACTTATTAATGTGCCCATTTACCATATAACCTCATTTATCCTAGTACATAAATATTCACTACGAGATTTCAATTTGGAAGTCAATATAAATCAATAAATATCTTAATTCAACCAAATCCTAGGTTCTACCAAAACACAAAGAACCAAAAGGAAATGAAATAACAAAAGAAAGAAATCTATGTTGACAATTGATGATTCATTATTAGCTGAAAATAAGTTTGGTTAAGGGAAAATGGAATATCTAATGATTCTTACAAAACAAGGTTGTACTTTTCTCTTTGTAGGAAAATTGTCTTGTTTATTATTACTTGAGCAAAATTTTCATGTAAGAAGTGTCATGATTCTGAGAATGCACGACATTTTCATATTCTGGCGGATTCCATACTTATGTAAGAGTTCCAAAGTAATTTCATGTAACAGATTAAGTACTTACTTCGCACCCTGGCTGATTAGAGGATCACATTTGCTCTTGGTCCTATTCCAAACAGTCACATCACACCTAGGAGATTTTCAAACAAGGATTAAGCTTCAGAGAATAAATTTTGATACTTATCTCAAATGAAAAGGCTACATATTTTCAACATTTACTGCAACCAGAACCATGATTCAAAGACAAACAAAGACTTCATGTGATTTCTGAGTGAATAGTCATCAGCAAGAGTTAACGTTTTGTTTCATATGAAAGTTCAATCAATATTTACGGGATTAACGACATAATACCCCGCTTTTATGAGATTCTGCGCCATCGGATAACCCATGATTCCAATCCCCAGAAAGCCAACACGTATGCACAATTCATCTGCTGCAAATGCAAAATAAGATATAGTTTAACATAAACAGAAGAAGACTTCAGATACTGGAACATCTAAACATAAAAATTTGCTTTTTCCAAAGAAGAAAGTTGTGTTTAATCATTTATTTCGAGTATGAAACAAGGTCATTCTACAAATCACCATTGGAGCATTAGAATAAACAGGAATAAACAGGACTGTGAAACTAATAGCAAAATTCACGACCTCCATCTTCCAATCCCAATTCATAAAAGCACAAATTCCATAAAATTCAGCCAATCTCACAATTCAGTAGTACCATAACAGTTATCCCAAATTCTAACCATTGGCATATCAAGCTCCAACAAAGTTCAGATTGCTGAATAAGATGTCAGCTAGATGATACAGACCAAAAACAGGCCAAAAACAGGACAACCCATCAAAGAAAACACTGCCAAGACACAAAAAGTAGACACCTTTACTTGTAGAACTGGATGCTTGGGCAGAGAAAGCTGTGAGAGAAGCAGAAAAAGGCTGAATCTTGGAGAAACTAGAAGTGGGTATTGATCTGAAATGGTGGGAAAGCTGTGGACGAAAACTTGAGCACGTTGCCATGGCAGTTGATGATAACAAGCAGTAGTGAGTGTTTGTGGCCTTCACTAGTGATGATGCTGTGGCCATTTTTGTACACTTCCTCAATCCTTGGGAGTCTCAACTCAACGGTCTGTGCAGTTTTCGGTGTGTCAGTGGTTGGATAAACATTATAAAAAAAATACCAGTGAAACGCTAATTGTAAAGTTAAAGATCATCAAAGCTAAGATAATCTATCCATTTTAATCAAAATTATCCAGCTACCTATTGCTAGATTAATTTAAACAAATCTATTTTAATTAAAAAATAACGATATAGACATAATATATAAACTCTTAATTTTGAACTTAATTAATAATTTATTATATTTATCTTAAATTATTAATTAAAGTTCAGTCTAATTAGTTATTCAAGTTAATTCGTATTAGTATATTAATGGTATTTGGGAAATTTACACATATTTTTCATTATTTTTAATCAAATTTTAAAAAACTCTTTAAATTTGAAAATCAAAGTATTTTTTAAAATTAAATTATATGAATTTTTTATAACTTTCGTAAAATAATTTAATCTATTAATTTCAACCTACTGAATTATCAAAAAAAAGTATTGTGATAAAAGACTGTTTTATTGAGTTAATTTATAAAAATTCAAGTCTGTTTATTATACTTTTTTAACCAAGTCCATTAAAATTCTTATCAAACTAAGAAGAGGTTTCAACTTCAACAACAATAGAAAGATAGTGCTACTGTGATCTTTTAGATTGGAATCTTATTTCTAAGGTAGTAAGTTAAACTATGAATAAACATGTCACTCAAATTCCGAATCAAAATAATGTCATTTTAGTATTTTAATTGAAACGATTCGGAATCATTTTAACAATTTAATTGAACCATTTCGGACCAGTTTATGATATGCTCGTGTTCATCTATGTCAAATTTTCACCCAAAATATGGTGCATTCAGCAATAAAACAGTAGACTTGTCTACATAAAGAAACCAGTTTATGATATAACCAATTCAATCTCAGTTGCAACAGAACATGTTATGTACTAGGATTTAAGAATGCCTAGTCCTAACAAGCTTGAAAACCAATCTTTCTCATCTACAACCTTTTTAATTGGAAGCGAAAGTTAGCTACTTCCGATATGGATGATACCGCTCACCGACTGTATTAGGGGTACCTCCGTATTCCTTGTCATCGCCGTAACCAACATTAACATTATGTCCATTGTTACCACTATCGCTTCCTCTTCCTCGTCCTCTACCACCGGGATATCCACCAACACCATCGTTCGCGTTGGGCATAAGAAATCCAGTGCCTCGATATCCATTAGCAGGATACATCACCGGTCCTCCAACTCCAAATCCAAATCCATAACCATAGCCACCATAACCCAAAAAAGCTCCAGGAAAGCCTCCCCCATAACCTCCATTGGGAGGATATCCATAATAGTAGCCATAACCACCATGTACTCTGCCCATTCTCTCATTATAGTCATATTCTGAACTGTGATGATCACTATATCCACCTGTATAACTGTTTATTCTACCAAAAGATTTTCCGGTACTGCCGGGACCAGCACCTGATCTTTTTGGCACAGCCTTCTTTATTTCCACCTAAATATTATCTTAGCAAATCTTGAGTTATGAACATTTCAAAACATGAAGTATACAACTGTAGTATCAAATCTCAACCAAAATTTCAAAATTCACCTGCTTGCCTCCAAGTTGATGTATTCTGCCCTCCGACAAGATCTGTTTTATCGCATCCTCACTTTCAAAAGTGACAAAAGCAAAGCCCCTCGACCTTCCAGTTTGATGATCCACCATAATTTGGTGGTCAACAACAATACCATAGATAGAGAAGTGTTCCTTCAACTCATCTGTGTGCAAAGGAAACGGTGAAAAGGGAGCCGTCTACATGGTCAAACACAAGCGGAAATGAAAAATCCACGAATAAGATTTGAACCATGCAAACCTTCAGTCAAACATGATGGTATTCCACCAATGAAAATTTTGTTCAGTGACATTATGCCATTAACCTCCGTATCTTCCCTTGGAACTGTTCTCTTGACTTCCACCTGACAACAGAATACACCAAAACATGCCTTAACCAGTACAAGATTAACCATCACTATGGTGAGGAAAAAAAAAAGAATAGGAACATAAGCATCATATTTCAGTAGATAATAGAAGATTATTTTACCACTCGGCCGTCTATAACATGCTCATTTTTCAAAACTTCATCAGCAACTGCTGGGTCTGAAAAAGTTACAAATCCAAACCCCCGTGGCCGTCCAGAGTGTCTATCTGACATTATTATGGAGTCCACAATTTCTCCATACTGGCTGAAATGATGAGTAAATGTCTCTGAAAACAAATCCACATGAATCATGTCGGAACCAAAGGAACAGATGGTAACAAAAATCACAATAAAGGACATGTATATAAAGTAGTAAAATAGCTACTATATCAAAACCTCTTGCTAAATTATCAAACTTAACACGTTGAAATGCACCGAAAAGGACCATTAGCCAAGATACTCGCAAAATGATTGGATATCTATTACAATGGGATTCCTAGAGTCCCTCACATTACACAATTTAATTAAAGCTTCCAAGGACCAATAACCAAGTACACACTAAATTGTTAACATAGTACCTCATTGAGAATTATGCCAAACCTTAAGCACGATCTATCACTAAAACAAAACCAAATAAGATACATGAAATAACAAAATGATAAACCTCCACAGAACCAAAATCCAGTCAATGAGTTCCTATTTGGAATCCGTACCCAACCAACACCCTCCAGAATACCAAGTACCAAATACTTAATCCTACCAAATTTACAACCCCGATTCAAACAGAAGCATACCAAGTTGCTTAGCACATTATAACAGCAAATACAGTAAAAACATGAACTCGAGAACTTTGTGCACCTCTGCTCGTTTCCCAGGAGATGCCACCAACGAAGAGTTTTCTGCAACGAAAGAGAAACATAGAAAAGAAGAAAACCCAAAATTA
Organism: Erythroxylum bequaertii; assembly: GCA_024520955.1. Classification (NCBI taxonomy): domain Eukaryota; kingdom Viridiplantae; phylum Streptophyta; class Magnoliopsida; order Malpighiales; family Erythroxylaceae; genus Erythroxylum; species Erythroxylum bequaertii. The sequence goes on from JANIJF010000005.1 coordinate 5,324,894, forward strand.
TTTCTCAGCACTACTTCAACAAAGTTTTCACTTTTAAAGAATTAAACCACAAAGCATCGAAAATCAAAAGCTAACCCAGAATTAGTTGAAGAAGCAGGTGAAGGGTGTGAGTTCTTTCTCTCATTCACTGCATCACCAAAACCTTCTTCTCCCAAATCATTATAATAGTCTTCAATTTCTTCCCCCACACCATTAAAGGCAGACCCATCATCCTCAAATCTCCTCTCGTCGCCCATTTGGTTAATAATTCAGCTTTCAATTCCCCTTTCAACAGAATTTAAACCCTAGCCCTTGACCGTCCAGAGCCTGCTAGGGGTTTGTGAGAAAGAAAGAGGGTTTACTGATAATGGGATTTCACTCTTGCAGTCAAAAGATACGTGATTGACACAATCTCAAACTCTGGGATAATAAAGATGCGATCTTTTTAAACTAAAACAAACTTCATCGTTAATAGTAAATGAAAACCCTAAAAATTTCGATGGTCCATTGATCTGAGTCATGCAATCCTAATGATACAAGAAATTCGGTTCATCTAAATATATTTCTTATAATTTTTTTGATTTAATAAAATTTTATATAATTTAATATTACAAGAAGTGATTCTCATATTTATTCTTATACTTTTTTATAATTTTTTCGTTTAATATCTTTTGAAAATAATTTTTTGATAGAATTGACATATATCATATTTAAAATTACATAAATTATGTTAAAATTTTAATGAAAACTAAAGAAAATAAAATAAATATGATAATGTTTTAATAAATAGTAATATACAAGGACCTCCTTATATAGATTTTGTTAAAACTATTTAAAAACAAATAAAGCTATAAAAAATAACAAATAAAATAAAACATAGGGATTTTTAATAAATATTAGTAAAATTATAAACATCATTCAATTATACACAAAAAATTATAAATATAATTAAAAAATATTAAAGAAATTCATACTTTGCATGTTATTTAGTACTATGATCATTTAAAATTATTATAATTATATTTAGTAATTTTATCTTTCAAATTAAAGGCTGCTCATTCTACCATTTTTCAAAATACTTAATAATGCAAAACGACAAATAATGGGGAATTTTTAAGAACATGCAGCCTGATCATGGAAGTATGAAGCAGCTAAATATAAGTCTTAAAGAGTGATTAATTTTGATAATTATACTAATAAAAAACAGGCTTCAATTCACCCTGTTCGGGAAAACAGATATTTTTTCTCGATAGTAGATCTGTTGTTTTTAAAGTGTTGTATTCTCCGTATCCGAATAAATCTCAGTCATTTATTACAATAAATTAGATGATTAGGAAGTTAAAAACACACAGAACACAACAATTTGAGAGCAATCTCTTCCGATTATTGAATAGTTAGATGTTACAGGAATAGGTTGACAGAGATTTAATGGAACAATTGAATTAAAGCGTAAAAAAAAGTACTTCATCTAAAAATCAAAATTAAATGTTAAGTAAAATTTATAAGAACTAACACGAGCACAATTCCTTTAAAAAAGGTTATATTTTTCATCTATAAATAAATAAATTTTATGAAAAGGAATTATTTTACTATTTTTTAATATTTTAAAAAGTAAATCGATTTATGAATGAAAATTTTGAACTAGTTAACTTTTCGGTTTGATTTAATTTAATAATTTTATTATTAAAAATTGATCAATTTATTAATTAATCAACCATTTTTTATAAACTAATCAAATTTTATAAATTAAAATAAATTAATTAATTTTTATAATAATATTATTTTTAATTAAATTTAATTTTTTTAATATGTAATAATATTATTCTTTAATTATTGTTAAAATTTTTTAATTTTATTAAAATTTTAATCGAACGTTTTAAACATTATAAGTTATAACTTCTTAACTTTGCTATTTTTAAAACTAAAAAAAAAAGTAAGATGGAAATTGTAACTTAGATTTCGAAACCTAGAAAGATTAGATTTTTCGTTTGTTTGATCTGTCTCTCACTAGGTGCTCCAAAACAACAGTAGTTCATCTTCCAAACATTGCTTGTTTGAAACTGTCTGAATTTACTGTGAGTTTTTTCTCCTTTGACTTTAATCCATTCTATGACTGTTCCTCCCTTGTCAGTTTTGGGTTCTTTTGTGATTTCCCTTGGGAATTGGATGAAAGTCTCTTATGGGTTTAACGATTTGTTGAATTTGAGGGTGTTTTTGGATTGAATTAAGTGATTTAAGTTAACCCTTCTCAGATTAATTGGTTTCTTTTCTACTGCTGCTCCAATTTCGTTGGTCTACTCGTACTACGAATTTAAAGTTCGAATCTTTATTGGCATAGTAAGCCGCAATGGAACTGCAATTGAAGAGAGTTTTGGAAGAGAGAAGCAATGATTGTAGAAAGATTATGGACTATATAAATTCGTTGGAATTCGCCACTTTAGATGATAGGGAGGGTCGGGCTTTGGTGTTGATGAGAGAAATTGGCAGTGGGATTGTCCATGGTCAAAATAAACTGGTAAGAGAGGCAATGTATGTATGTTTTAAGTTCTCTTTTGCATAATAATGGCTGTTTCTTTTCTGTGTTTTAAATTTTCACAGGCCGCAGAAGGTGATATCTCTCGAATCTTGAAGATTAGTAATGAGCGTATGGTATGCTTTTGTTTAAATGCTCTAGCTCTTAGTTGTAAATTGTCGTGTTGGTTCGAGTTTGGTTAGCTAATTAACTTGTACACTGTCTGTAGCAAATCTATCATTATTTCCCTTTCTTTAGTTGATTTTGAAGACGACAAGCGGAACAAGAAAATGTGAAACAAGTTTCTGATGAATGCTTGAAATCATTATGCAGGTCAGTGCATGCAGAAAGACGCTTGATGAAATCAATAGGATGGATTTCAAGGACTTAAATGAACCAGAGAAGGATAAGCTTCTGACGATATCAAAAATCGGGCAAGGCTTTATTCCTAAAGAACATGTGAGTGCTATGAATCTGCATGGATTCGATCAGGAAGACGAAGTTGAGGAGGGAATAGTTCGTTGGGGGAAAAAGATGACTAAGCACCTGAGAACTTCATTGGAAGTGGATAATCACCTGCTGAACAACGATCACTGGGTTGGGAAGAATGTTACAGCTGAAAATTTCTTGGTTGGGAATGATATCAATGGAAATGTTGCCTTTGAAATGAAGACAGAACCTGAGGATGCCAATGGAGAAGATCATGGTGACCAATTGGCAGTGAGGAAGATTGAGGATGGTTGCATAAAACTTGATTCAAATGATACAAAGGTGCTTACAGTACACTGTAGATTCTAGATGTAGCATCCTTATAACTAATCTCAGTTGGTACCTAGATTATCGTAAAAATCGTATCTTATTTCCCTTAAGCGAGTGTTCTGCCAGTTAAATGTTCATTTCTTTCTCTTGTGGGCACTTTCACTAATCTTTTATTTTTAAATCTTGAATTACATTCTTAGTTTCTTCTAGTAAATACAGGATACAGCTACTCATATCTCTTTTGGTCAACGGCATTATTCCGCTTCGATGAGTTTTGGGGCCGTAGGTATTTCTAATCCCCCTTCTTGGAATATATCCCTGGAAGATGATGCAAGTGGCAATGAACTGGTAGTAATTCCTAATGTTTCTGAGGTTGAGGGATTGCCTCTTCCCTCAAATTTTCCGGTAATGGCAATTTATTTTGCTTTCTGATCTTTTCCCTCCTCATTTTTTCAACAAAGGAAGAGTGTTTCCAATGCAGGAGCCTCACAAGTCTAACTATGAGTATCTTTTCGATCTCGTCGCAAGGTTGAAGCATGAAGTTAGGAGGAAGGTGAGGCAAGGACGCTTTTCCCATTCCTGAAATTTCTTTATTTGGTAATTTAGTTGTGATTATTTGAACAGGATGATCAACTTAAGCAGTACAAGCAGAAACTTCATCTTCAATACCCTTCTACTACTTCAAGATGAATATTTGGAAATCCGCAACTTTTCATGTTTTTGGGGTCTACAAGACAGAATTGAGCAGAGCTGTTAGTTTTAGAGTTCCAATTGTAGATGTATGGAGTGAGAATCATGAAGAGTCAGATGTTGTGGCCTACATCTTGCTGGCTTGCTACTTATGCGGTCATTTGCTGTTTACGTCATTTACTTTTACACTACAGCTGTCGGGTGCTACATTCTCCTTTGGGAGGATTTTTTGAGACTCCGATTCTCTGGTATAGTTGTATAATTTTGGTTTCACTTTTCTTTTATTAAAAAAAGTTTTAAAAATTGAACTAAAAATTAAATCGATAAAATAAAAGATTTAAAGTTTAAAAAATTCAACCGATATTATACTATTATAAAATTGATTAAGACTAAATAAAATTAAAGAATTTGAAAAATTATTAAAGAAAATTATTTTTACCTATTAAAAAATTTACAATTTAATTAAAAATAATATTGTTAGATAAAATTTAGTCGTTTTATTTTGATTTATAAAACTTAATTAAATTTTGTATTACTCAATACGAGCGTGAGATTAAATTAACAAATTTTAAATAAAATAATATTATTAATTCAATTAATTAAAATAAATCAAGTTAAATTTACCTCAAAATTTTTTAATTTAATCTCATGCTCGTATCGAGTAATAAAATATTTAATTAAATTTTGTATTCGTATCGAGTAATAAAATATTTAATTAATTTTTGTATTATTTGATAGATTAAATTAAAAAACTTTTGAGGTAAATTTAACTTGATTTATTTTAATTAATTGAATTAATAATATGAATTTAATTGAATTTCATATTACTCGATTGATTAAATTAAAAAATTTTGAGGTAAATATAACTTGATTTATTTTAATTAATTGAATTAATAATATTATTTTATTTAAGTTTATTTAAATTAAATCAAATTATATCCTAATTTTAGTTTAATTTTAATTTAAAATTCAATTAACTTACGTTTATTCTGTTAATTTCAATTTAGACACCGACATGCCTCGCCATGTAAGGTGTAATGTCGGTTATCTCTTTAGTACGAGGACCGCGATCTGTCTTGTCGTTTGCTGTCAACCGACAGGTCACACAACTGTGACCCAACGACATGTCGTACTGACCAAGGAAATTCTCCGATCAACCTTCTTTCTTCTCCACCTTGTAGATCGTTGCCAACGCTCTCTGATCGCAGCATACACTCTAGAAACGACAAGTAGTTGCCGGCTTTGTTGTTCAAGGTCTAAAATTTCTTCTCCTTAGAAATTTCTTATCGAGTTCTAAGTAAAAACCTCAAATTCTCATTTTCATGGAACCTGTTCGATAAAATGACTAGAGGGTATTACTTTGTTTGTTCCTAACTTCAAAATCAACTGGGTTTATTTTATGATGTGTGTGTAGGTTTTGGGGTTTTTCAATAGATGGGTTCTCATTGTTTGTCCTTGGATTTGTTAAAGTTCTAAACTTTGCTTACTTCATACTTAAGGAACTGAGGTTTACACCAAATTGTTAAAAAGTTCTAAACTTTGTTTACTTGATAGTTGAGGAACTGAGCTTGACATCAACTTTGACAAACTGTAATTCTCTTGGTTCATGGAAGAGTTTTTGCTTTTAGCTTGCATTTTTTATGTTCTTATTTGATAATTTTATTCAAATTATGTTGTGATTCTCAATTTTTAACTTTGTGAGTGGCCATGCACTCGGGGTTTATGGGTTTGAGTGTTGGAGATAATATTAGTGACTGATTTTTGGGCTCCATTTGCGATCTTTTTGCCTTGTTGTTTTTCTTAGCCAGTGCTGACCTAGTGATCCTAAACATAGTGGAGTTTGTTTGACTGATCTTTGCATGATGAACACGATTGGGGAGTTGGCTGTTGTAGATTCATCCGCTAATGCTCTAGGAGATGGGTTTAATGATGGCCCTGGGCCGGTTGATCCTTCTGTACTCTATGATCAAGACGAACATGTGTCTTCTGCTGTTTGGGAAGGACTGGTACGGTTTAATTTTAGACTATTTATTCTTTTCCTCTTTTGTTTCCATGATCAACTCTGTTGAGAAGTTAAGAGGCTTTAGCATAGTGATTTTTTTTGGATAATTTATAGGAACGCGGTGCACTTAGATGCCATGAGCACACCTCAAAACTAGATGAGTGGAAGTTGACGGCGAAACAAATGGAGTTGGTGGAGAAAGCTGGATTTAGGCACTTCATGAAAATTGGAGCATTTAGTTTAGACAACCGGCTGATTTCTGCGCTTGTTGAAAGGTGGAGAAAGGAAACTAACACATTCCATCTGCCTGTTGGGGAAATGACCATTACTTTGGATGAGGTTGCACTCATATTAGGATTGGCAATTGATGGAGAGGCCATTACAGGTGCAGCAGTTAAAGATTCATCTAGTGGGTTCACATGTGAGAGGCTCTTAGGGAAGACACCATCGTCAAATGATCGAAGAGGTGGATCTGCAAAGCTGTCATGGTTGAAAGAAACATTTTCACAGTGTTCAGAAAATGCCCCAGTTGAAGAGGTTGAGCAATCTACACGTGCTTATCTTCTGTATCTTATTGGGAGTACCATGTTTTCCACAACTGGTGGGAATACAGTTCCAGTTATGTACCTGTCGTTGTTTGAGGATTTTGACAGAGCAGGGAAGTATGCTTGGGGTGCAGCAGCTTTGGCATTTTTGTATAGAGCACTTGGTAATGCCACTACTAAATCACAAAGCACCATCAGTGGCTGTTTGACACTATTGCAGGTTGCTTGCGTTTCTTTTTGACTTGCTTCTTCCAACTCCTTTTGGTTTTCCTCTTTTTTCTTGCAGGATAACGTAGGAGTTGCATTTTACTTAACTGCAGACATAATTCTACGCAAATGGGTTTTTAGTTGAAAGATATTTGATTCCTATATAGGATTCCTATTCTAATTCTTACACTGGATCACGAATGCCTCTATTAACTTAGAAAGCTAGGCAAACTAAAGCATTCTTGGAATGTATTCCCCACTCTTATATTCTAAAAATTTTACTCATTGTGAATATATACATAGTCTCGCTTCAATTTTCCTACTTCTTTATTTTAGTGTTGGAGTTACTCTCACCTAAATATTGGTCGCCCAAAACTCTGTCAAGAGTCAACCAATGGTACCTTTCCACTTGCACTTCGGTGGAAGCAAAAACAAAATGGTCAGCAAGTAAAATGCAATCTCGTTCAATATCGCAAGGTGTTGGATTCTCTGCAACCACAGGATGTAAATTTCTGCTACTTGTTCAATATGCTTTCTCTTTTTGTGGATACTCCTGGGCTCTTAGCCACCTTTCTTATTTGACCATTCATGATATCATTGTCTTAATGGGGACATGTAGGTTGACTGGTTACCTTACAAGAATGTCAACAGAACTATTCCAGAAGGTATCAAGCTTATGTTGATTCTTGGTAGATCCAAGACAACATTGCTTTGCTTTGACAAATCAGAAAAGCACAATCCAGATCGTTGCTTAAGGCAATTCGGTATAAGTCAACCTATACCACAAGCTGTAAGGGTTGACAGTGAGGTAGATACACTAGAAAGTCCAGATTCAAGTTGTTCTGAATGGCTGAAACGTCAGGACAATATTGTAAAAGGCGGTGAGGGGGCAGATGATGATGAATACTATCAGTGGTATTCGAAGATTACTAGAAGACATGTTGGACGCCATACGTCTTTGGAGTCTGTCTTTCGGCAGACTGTAAGGCTCTAACAACACTAAGTTATTTACTGCCTATTGTCTCTTTGGTCAAGTAGGCTTAATGGAGCACGAAATAGGTAACTATGTCAATCTTTTTCTTCAGGTTGCTGGAATGACAAAAATGTTGGAGCTAGCCAATACGCTGTCGAGAGACGATATGACTTCCAAAAACAAGGAAATTATCACGAATATCAGGAGCACCTTGTCGAAGAGCTTGAAGAACCCTATTGCTTGCTCAGAAGATATTTTCCCAGCAAGAAGTGCAAAGAAGAGAAACCAAAAAGACACCTAAATGTTACATAAAAATTCAACAGATACGTGTACAACTTTGGAAGATCTTCTAGCAATGCAAGTTCCGGTAGAGATTTCCTAGCAAAAGTTGACAGGAAAGGTACGTTTGCAGCTAACACCTACTTAGACGAATACAGCCTCGACCAAGGAAGTGAATATAACAAGCCTCTAACACTGTCGGGTTCCATCCATGGTGAAATCAATTAGTAAACATGCATAAGACTCCCTGGCAAATCAATGGAGGTCAGCTTATCAAACCAGTAAGCTGAAACATGCATAAAACTCTTGTCTAGCAGCATGTACATAGAGTTGCACATATTTAGATAACTAGATACCGAAACTAGATATGATTCATCACGAGGTACTTCTCTTAATCAAGAAAGATGCTGAATGATTGCAAGGAACATGGCATTGCTCAGGGCCCTACAGGTAAATCTGAAAGACATGGGACATGTCAAAAAGTTTATAAACTCATGACTAATGGGAAGTGCATGACACCTCCTTTCCTTTGTAGAACGTGAAAAGTCAAATTTTAGGTTGTCACTTGGCTCCACCATCACAGCCTCCAGGGTTTTTATGCATTACCTGACACAAATGTGTCTATGTCCATGTCCCTTTCTTCATCATTCAAGCCAATATCCCCAAACTTATGTCCAACTACCTATTTTCTTTTTCATAATTAAGCTGACAAGACATTAAATTTTTTCCTGTTCTTGTATAAAAAATAGTAGATTTTTTGCGTGAGCTGGATTTAGAACGCCGTGAAATAATTCGGTAAGTTCGGGATGTATACTGTGTACATTATTGTAAATTTGATAAAAGATTGTAGTCTTAACGTAAGTTTAATGTTAGAAGCAAACTTGTGTCTTGCAGTAAATTTCATCTGTCAGAAGCAAACTTGTGTCAGAAGTTGGATGGATAAGTTTTGGTTTCTTACATGAGAAAAGAATATATGAAAAAGGTGAATATAAAATGTCAAGTGTACAAATTTAAGATGAAAAATAAATAAATGTATTTAACCCTTTTTAAAATACATTATATTCTACAATTAAATTATTGAATTACCCTTTGTAAATTATTAGAGGTATTTTAAAATTCACTTTTCTATTAGTTAAGGATAAGACTATATACTATTAAGTTCTCCTAAATCTGCATCTAGCGAAATTTTAATGTTGCTGCAAATTATTAGATTTATTTATTTTTTTAATCATTTTATTTGGTTGAAATGGTCAAATTCAAGATTGATAATGACTTCTTTCCAAAATTTTAATCATGATGGTTGGCTTTGATGCAACAATCTAAAATATTCAAATCTTCGTGATTACAGAATATTTGTTACTTACATATATTAATTGGTAAATTGTCTCTTTTGCCATCTTTTATTTAATAAAGTTTAAATTCTTTCTTTGTAAAATAAAAAAAGTAAAAATCTTGCTCATATTTAAGATTAAGAGAGATTTAGTAATACGTAGCCTTATTTCTAATTAGCAGAGAGATTGTAAAATTTCTCATTAATTTGCTAATTTCTAATTATCTTAATATGATTTTAAAGCATCAACTATTTATAGTTTTATATGTTTTTTTGCCAAAGGGCACTGGTCTAATCTTTAAAATTATCAAATAAATTTTTAATTTTTAATTTTGTTAAAAAATAATGGTAAAATATGTGGAATAACTAAATAAGTAATTAGTTAATTCAAATAAATTTAATTTAATTCAAACTAATGATTTATTGCACTTATTTTAAATTATTAATTTTGTTTGAATTAATTATTTTACATTATATTTAAAAACTTTCTTGAGTGCATATTTATATTTATATTTTTAATAAAAACCAAAAAAATTACAAATTACAAAATTTGTAATAATTTCAAAATATTAATTAATCATATAATAGTTCCCTGTCTTTTAACTTAGGAGGAATTATTTTATTATCAAGATGTAGAATTTAAAACACCTGTGTAACACTTGAAAAAACTCATGAATATTTGGAAGACCTAAATTAGCAATGTTTTCAAAACCGGTAAAATAGGAGATTTAAGATTCAAAAAGTTTAACTGGTATTAGATCGTCATTAAATTGGTTAAAGATTGAATATAGTTGAAGAATTTGAAAATTATTATTCTTACTTATCAAAAATATTAAAATTTAATTAAAAAATAGATCACCAAGTGAAAATTAATAATTTTATTTTGGTTTATAAAAACTGATTCGTTTACAAAAATTAGTCAATTAATTAATGAATTGATTGATTTTTTACAACAAAAACTATTAAATTAAATTAAATCATAAAATTGAAACCGAATCTAAAAGTTAACTGATGATCGATTCGATTTTTAAAATATTGTAAATTAGAGAATATATTATAACATAAATTAGGAAGGAGACAAAGAGTAATAAAAATATAATTCTGATTTATTTGGAGATCGGTGAAATTTGTCAAAAATCTAATGATTAATTAAACAATAAGGTTTTGCAGCGACAAGAGAATACTTCAGCATGTCATGTAAGAAATTCCAAGACTCTAGCACCCACCCACCTTCCAAATATTTAATAAAAAAAAAATTAAAAATTTATTTTAATACAAATTATTGTATAACTGATTATTAAATATATATTTTGTTAAAATAATTTGCTAAAATAGTCAAGTCAAAATTAATATAACCGGTGCACACTTCCTATTAAAATACCATAATTATATTGTAATGTAATTTTAATAATGTCTGCTGGAAACATTATTAAAATTTACTTTGTTTATAATTTATATTGTAATGTAATTTTTATATTTATAAATACTTTTTAAATACATAAATGCAAAAGGATATTTATATATTTACCCTTATTTGTATTACATGTAAAAAACTAAAATGCCATAAGTTCATCTCCATGCATGTTAAGTTGATAACATTGCAATAAGTTGATATTAATAATAATAAATGAAGGATATTGAGATTTTATTACATCATGTGTTTGGTTCGGTTCATTATTACCGAACATGAAGCAATGGTGTTTATGTACGTGTCTGACAAGGTAGCGTCAAAGCTTGAGAAATAGAACTAATAAAGATTCGATCTTTAAGCTTGCCACGTACTTTAGTTTAGTTGTAAAGGCACGACCCAAAGGCGTGATCAGTATCAGGACAATCTTCCCTTTTCCAAGTTTGAATCTTTACCATAAATAACTGTTCTTTCTCTCCTCTCCTTAATCGTCACCATTGAAACCTCATTTGCCTTCACTCTCTTTCTATAATCTCTTCCTCTTGCTTACTTCCCTTTTAGCCTTAACCCCGTTGGACCCGGTCTATCCATCGATTTTCCCTTTTCATTTTCAGCTCTTTGCTGCCCACCTTTTGCCTCTACTCTCTCCTTCTCTTGAGGGTTTTGATTCTTGATTTAAAGGGCTTAACATCTTTGTGTGTTTGTTTACTTTTGTGGGATTTGTTGGGGTTTCTTGGAAAATGACTTCTGTGAAGAACAACTTTTTGCCTCCAGGTTTGGTTTCCAATCTTCAGGAAGTGTTGCTGAGCAGAAAAGGCGAAGATGGGAACCAATCAAATGATTCCGGTGATAAATCCACAGAGCCATCTGCTTCTATCTCTGCCGAAAGTTCAGTGGGCACGGAAGATTCATCAAAGCCTATTCTTTTGGTCACTAATGGTGATGGGATTGAGTCCCCTGGTCTAGTCTATCTTGTTGAAGCTTTGGTCCGTGAAGGCCGCTACAATGTCCATGTCTGCGCTCCTCAATCGTGGGTTCTCTTTTTCCTAGTCTATTTTCTTCTACTACTTGTGGTTGTTTAGCACTGTTATCTTATTTGGATATTTTTGAATGCCTTTATTTTTTTGGCTCCTTTGGGTTGTCTCTGTTGTTTTACATCTTCGAAGAATATTCCTTCTTTCTATGTCATTTATTACCTTAAATGGATTTTCTCCTTTGGGTGCTTTCTTGTTATGGAAAGATATCAAGTTTGGATAGATGGTCCTCTCTTTACATCTCTTGCACATTATGATTTCAGAATTCTACAGGCCTACATGGCCACTTTTTCTTCCCCTCCTTCAAAGTTGTAAGCTTGATTTCTTTAGTTTGTGAGTCGTTTGGTTTAGGGACAAATCAATGGCAGGTCATTCCTTGACTCTACGGGAAACAGTTGCTGTAACTTCTGCTGATGTTGGTGGTGCCACAGCTTTCGAAGTTTCAGGTAGAGTCATACTTGATGCTTAATTTGATTTCTTTTCCCAGTGTGGTGGATATTGTTACTGGAAAGGTAAATTTCATGTTTTAACATAATAGAGCCCCCTATTCTGGATCTGAGGTGTTCAAATAACTTCTTATTTTTTGCTTATGACTGGAAAACTGCTTATAAATAGTATGCTTTCAGATGTAGATCTTTATTACCTTAAACTTTACCTGCCTACATATTTTTGCTATAGTCTTTGACTGTTACGGGATACCTTTTAGTCGCAAATGCTTAGCCTTTGGTATTGGCACTCAGGAACTCCAGTGGATTGTGTCTCATTGGCATTATCTGGAGCACTGTTTTCTTGGTCAAAGCCTATACTGGTTAGATTTGTGCTGTTATGTAGGCACATACAACTTATGGTTAATTATAATTTAGGCCTACCTTAAGCTTGTTTTGATTTGATTTTCAGGTCATTAGTGGAATTAACCGGGGATCAAGCTGTGGTCATCACATGTTAGTAATCTGCTCGTGCCTTTGTACTGGTTCAATAATATCTTGTTTGAATTTCCATTAGGATACAACTCTGAAGCATAGTATTTCAATTGATTAATATTCTGTCTTAGTTAAGATGGTTACATCCATTCTTGTTACTTGAAAATACTTCAGGTTTTACTCAGGTGTTGTGGCCGGAGCCAAAGAGGCACTGATGTCTGGTGTCCCATCTCTGTCAATATCTCTGAATTGGTAACTAAGCGTCCTTTGGTAATTACCATCTTCTGACAGTGCTTATGAGTAATCATTTGTATTTATATTCTATTACAGGAAGAAGGATGAAAGTCAAGAAAGTGATTTTAAGGATGCAGTTGCTATCTGTTTGCCATTAATAACTGCTGCTATCAGAGATATAGAAAAAGGGGTTTTCCCGAAGAGTTGCTCACTGGACATAGAAATCCCCACTTCTCCATCTACAAACAAGGTAAGTGTTTTTCTTTAGCTGATGGTGTTGTTAACTAAACTGTTCCTGCTGATCGTACCTCAATCCGACACAGGTGAACATGCCCTACATAACTTCCTGAATCTTATAACATGCATACAACTAAACTTAGCCAATTGTATAGTAGCTGTAATGTAATGAGTCTGGATCTCCACAGGCAACAACACGGTAGATGCTCACGTTCTTAGATTGTTTACATGGTGTGAAACATATATGGTGTATATGTGTACTGTGTTTTCACGTTGTGTTACATATCACCAAGCTATTGCTAAGGAAATTTCCCTCTTTCATTGCATTTACTTTTACTTTACAGGGCTTCAAGCTGGCTAAGCAAAGTACGCGGAGGTCCATGCTTAACTGGCAAGCTATTTCAGCCAACAAGCACCCTAATGCTGGAAGTTTCATGTCCAATCAACAAAGCCTCGGAATGCAGCTTGCACAACTTAGTAGAGATGCCTCTGCAGCTGTGAGTGTCCGCCACCAACAATGTCTTCTTTTTCTCTTTAGTAACCCCTCCTCTCTTATTTCGCATCAAGATTGTATCTGTCTCATCTTCAACTCTTCTTATTTCTCATTAAGATTGCATCTTTGTCTCTCTTAGGGTGCAGCTCGTCGCTTGACCAAACAGAAGAAGAATGTAGAGATTGAATCAGTTGGGGCAGCAGGAAAGTCAGAGACCAACCGAGTGAAAAAGTACTTCCGATTGGAGGTAAGGGAAAGAAAAAGACAAGTGTCACAGAACTCTAGTGATGAGTGTTCTGAGTTTACATTTGGAAGATGTTAATTCATGAGATAATTTAGCATTTATTGGGTCAGGAGAACTCAAAACTTCTTGAGTGTCTTCCTTGTTATGTTACTTTTTGCTGAAATCCTCTCTACGCAACTTTTAGGAATCCATGTGGGTCTAAACTGCCGTAGCTTGCCTGTCTTTTTGTTTATCATTGCATTGCATAAAATACTTCAGCTGTTCTTTCAACGATAAATTAATCCTTGTTGTACCACTTTTCCAGTTTCTAGACAAGGAGCAGGAAGATACTGATGAAAATCTGGACTTCAGAGCTCTTGAAAGCAGATTTGTAAGTTATACTATCGTATTTTCATGTTAATGGGTGTCATTAGTTCACGTGAAAGATTAACTGAATGTTCATAACTGATTCTCAGAGGGCATTTGAAGTTAGGTCTATCTGTGAGGGAATGGATGCCATGTGCATAACGAAAATTGTAATAAGAAGCAATCTAGGTTCTGCTTTTGTCAGGATTACACGTATCATTAGCCGCATTTCTCACTAGCATTTTCAAGTTTGGTAGCTGCATTTCTCACTAGCATTTCCAACTTTGGTGAACTTAGTTTCAAATGCCTTCATTGTTCAAGTTTGACAGAAACTAGTAGAATTTCCATTGAATTTTCATTAGAAATGCTGCCATCTTGATACTCCTTCCCTTTTCATATTCTTTATCATCATTTGAATAAATAGGTTGCCATAATCCCGTTATCGCTTTCGCCACAACTCGAATCAGAAACGCACTCGGCTGTATTGGACTGGATCTCGTCTGCTCTTGAAAAGGAATCATAGAAGCCTCCATTAATCACTGTGATAAGCCTACTTGTACACATCTGCATGAGTAATTGAGTTGTTTAGTCATCATTCATTTTCCCTTTATTTTTCCACCTCAAATTTTCATTAGTTTTTGATTTAATTATTGTATTACATATTTGATGGGTTTGGTTTGTTGCTCAGCTGTTTTATATATTCCAGTAACTTATTACACAAATGTAATCTACAACAGCCAGGGTTCTTAACTTACATGCCCCTGCCTTGGTCTCTACTTGTTGCATCTTTCTGGATTTGTATCTTCTTTTTATTCTTCAAACACTAGATTCATGGCTGTTGCCTAGGGACTGATTGAAGGAAATGGTACATTACAAGATGGGCTCTATACTGATATTCTTGTATTGACTGAAACATGTGTATGTAGAGGATTAAGCTTTTATCTCATTCTCTTTTTCTCCCATTTTCTAAATTAAGGATGGCAATCTAATCTTTATTTTTCCGAGCAAAACAAAGCCATTTTGCCGAATTTGAATTCCAACAAACTCATTGGCAAGCAATCTTCACTTCTTCAGAGAACAAGAAGCAACTTAAAAACCATGCCCTTTGCTTCTCATTGCCACATCATGGTTCATGTAGAGAAGCTTTTGCTCTTGATCAATGGCGAAATCTAGTAATCACTAAAGTCTTTATGAATGAATACACTTTTGTACATCACTAGATGTTTTAGTAATGATTAAGGGTATTGAATTTTGAGGTTAGAACTTAATAATGAGAATAATTTTTTAAAAATTCACTTTTAAACCATAAAGATTTCCGAAAATATATTTTAAAAGTTAAGATTTTTATTTTAAAAAGCCTTTTTACAGAAATATAAGAATTACCAACAATAACAGCTGTAAAAGTTTCGTTGAATTGTGAGGTCTAAAGAGATCCATTAGTACGCAATTTTATTCCTAACTAATAGTTAAAAAGACTTTTCAAATGACCTGCAAAAAAATCAAAAGTCAAAAATCAAAATTCAAGAATTAAATTAGGCAAAATGTCCCCTTAATAATACTAAATAGTAATAGGGCCCATTATGTGATTCTTGGAGTCCATTGAATATGTCCATGCAACGGCGTCGTTTTTATCAACCTGACGCTCTTCGTCAGCCTCCTGTTGCTTTCTGTCTCTCTCACGCATTGGCTTCAGTTTCACTAGGGTTTTAGGATTGCTCTACCATGGCGACCAAAGCCCTAATTCGAACCGGAGTTTCGGTAGTGAACAGATTACTTCATTCAAAATCGAATCTTCTTTTAATCCCTCAATCCAACCATCAAATTGCGTCTAACGGCCTCCAGATCACTCCCCAACTTTTCCCTTCTCTTTCTAAATTCCATGCATCTCTCCATATTCCACAGAGCGACGCCGAGTCGCTGAAGATCGCTGCAAACCAAGGGTTCTTTCCTCCCTGCGGTCTCCCCTCTCTTCGCTTCTTCTTGCCTGATGGTACCTCCCCCACCCCATTCTGTTTCTATTTATGTGTGAGCTACAGTTTGCTTCTTAAACTTTAGGGTTCTTAGAATCGGGTTTGTGAATTTTATGACGATTTAGATTTCTCAACTCCTAGGCTTGTTGGGTCTTTGAAAATGTTTTCAAAATGTGATCTTTTTGCCCTGTGTAGTTGCTTTTGATGAACTTAAATTTAGGGTTTTGTTTTTCTTAGTGTCCTTTGGTCACTAATCGAAGCTTCTCTGTACTTGGACCAATTTCTGATTGCATAACGAGTTTGTGTTGTGTTGATGCAGGGGATTCATCAGATGAGCCAATGCACTTATTTCCTAAGCGAACATTCCAGCCTAGCTTGATTAGACGCAAGAGGAATCATGGATTTTTCGCACGGTAACTTCTGCCCCGCTCTCGCTTTGGTTCTATGTAGGTATCAAATGTGCGCCAGTAATGAAATTATGTTAGGATTGTTGCCAATGTCTCTAGATCCTTGGAAGGGAATAAGAAGATTCCACCCAAAATTTGCATGACGGTGTTAAATTCTTACATAGTTGCATTATTGTTTGCAATCTTGTATGAAACAAGTTAAGAGTTCTTGTGCTGCTATGTCAAAAGCTTGTCATTTGCTCAAATGGCTGGTTCTTACATAGTTGCACTATTGTTTCCAATCTTGTATCAAACAAGTTAGAGTTCTTGTGCTGCTATGTCAAAAGCTTATCATTTTCTCAAATGGCTGATTACAACTTATGTTTTGTTAAAAACTGTCTGCAGGGAATTGTTATAATTCTCTTTTGTTAATGATCTGTGGGCTGGCTCTTTAGGATGTTCTTGTCTCTGTGTCTTTCTTGATTTATACGCTGAATTCATTGTTTTAGTAGAAGTACCAAGGCTTAATAAGAAATTTGAACATCAACAGCAAGTCAACCAAGGGTGGACGGAAAGTCATTGCTCGGAGGATCGCAAAGGGCCGATCAAGAATCACTGCTTAGCAGTCTCTGAAATCGTTGCAGGGATGAAAAAATAGAAGGATATAGGGTTTCATTTGTTCCTAGTCCAACCAAGTTATTGACCAACATTGTTAGTTTTCTAGCGGCTCAGCCCGCTTTGAGTTTCTTTTAGGAATTCTCCCAGCAGTTTAGAATCAGAGTTTGATTTCGTCTTCTGTTTGTCCTGTTTCAGAATGTTCAACTTTTGGATATGAGCGTGCTTCCAAGATGTATGTATTAAAACTATTCTAAATTCTAATAATGCTCTTGCTTTTCATTTCAGTTGGCTACCTAGTTCAATTTTCTTTTGGTTTACAATGGATAACATTGGGCTTGGTAATATTGACCCCGTCTGACCTGGCCCAATACCAACTAATGAGCCTAGTTTGAGCGGACTTTAGGCCTGCTTGAAAAGATTAACAGGCCTAACTCTCTACCACTAAAATAATGTTATTTTTATAATTGACCAAAACGATATCATTTTACGGTAAAAGGGTGCGATTTTAGAGTGGTTAATTCAAGATCGGGTTTATTTAAGTTGAATTTAAATCGAAAAAGTCTAGAGTGGTTAATTCAAGATCGGGTCTATTTAAGTTGAATTTAAATCGAAAAAGTCCAAACACGATTTAATAAATAAATTTAAGTTTTTAAGCATGTTTGAAAATCAAACAATTTCAGATTCGAGTCTTGAACTCGATTATACTTATGTTTATAAGTTTTTTGGAATTCTTTAGGATCCCTAATTGTAACCTATTCCTGACTCTACATGAAAGGTAATCGATTTGGGGACTAATCCTTTTTCTTTTTTCCTGATATTTCATCATTATCTGGATCTTGCGATGTTTTGTGTGAACTATACAACATACAGATGAATATTACCAAGCAATTATTGCTTAGCAAACTAAAAGATTAAGTTAATTAAGCAACCATGATTGGTTTCCACTTGTTTCTGCTACGTACGTACCAGAGCCGAACTGAGAAGATGCCAAAGTCGTGAAAAATAATATGTACTATAGTATGAAAGAATCAATTATAAATATACAAAGATTATAATGAGGTTCAATTAATTTGATGTGTTTACATTTTTTGTTATGTTTGATTTCACTACTCACTCTCTATAAGAAAATTACCGAATATCGTTAAAAATTAGCTACGGAAAATCAAATTTCGTCGATAAAATTGTTGTAATATATGGTAATTTGCGATGGATAAAATATTCATCGGTAGAGCTGGACGGGAAACTATCCCGGTAATTTTTGCGACGGAATAAGAATTACTATTGGTAAAAGAGGTGTGAACAATCACTACAACAAAAATATACTTTTAGCGTCGTTTGCAAAAAAGACGTTGCGAATGATCTACGCTATTCACGTCTTAAAAAACGTCATTAAAAGGTCCCCTATTCTACGACGTTGTATTTAGACGTCGGAGAAAATTGACGTGTTTCACGTCGTTTGAGTAGAAAGACGTCGAAAAAAACAAAACACGACGTTCAAGAGAAGTAAACGTCGGAATAGGCCAGGTCCACGTATTTAATTTGAAACCCCCCCGGCATGTAGCTTATGATCACTCTCCCGCCAACGTTTTTGTCGCCTTCCCTCTTCCTCGAGCCACAGTGCCCATTCCCTCTTCCTCGAACCACCTTCCGTCTGTCATCTTCCTCGAACCACAGTGCCCACGTTTCTGTCGCCTTCCCTCTTCTTCGAACCACCATCCGTCTCTCATCTTCCTCGAACCACAGTGCCCACGTTTCTGTCGCCTTCCCTCTTCCTCGAACCACCTTCCGTCTCTCATCTTCTGGCGCGGTTGGAATTTGTGGAGGTTGCTTCACCAGTTGACGGCCCTCTATCATCTACAGTCGGAGTGCATGTGCGTCTTGGTTGAGGTAAGTCATTGAACTACTTTGCTTGCAATTAATGTT
>JANIJF010000005.1:5398398-5411283 GCA_024520955.1 Erythroxylum bequaertii
AACGGGGGCGAACATGTTTGATATCAGAGCAAGAAGAGATTGCAAGGAACCACGCTTAATTATGATGGTATATTGTTAAGAATTGGATTCCAGAAACGGGATTCTACAGTTTGGGCCTAGAACTTGGCTCAAACTGACAAACTGAAGCTACGAGCGAGAATCTTGATTCTTCCGAAGTCCGTCATCAGCCATGCGAGCCACGAATGAATTTAACGCGACCTTCAATCTTTTAAGCCCAGACTGACTTGTGAGGCTAGGAGGAAACATCAAGTCTCAATTAGAGCCGCGTTGATCTCGGTGTTTGTCGATATATTCATCATGTGCAGCCTTGCTCACATCAATTTCCTAGGACCATTTCTAACCTTGATAAAGCACTGTCTTTGACTTCTAGTAACTTAATAGGATCCTGTCCTTCCTCACTAGTACATAGTTATAATAAGTACTAATCTCAAATGCTTGATCCACGTCAGACCACATCCAAAAGTCTTCACAAGTTACCTTAGTCTCAAAGTCATCACAGATGGGCTCAAAGTAGGTAACTTCTCACGCTCCCTTTTATTTTTCTATCATTTTCTTGTCTTCAAGGATGTGAGAAACCAAGAAGTTAATAATGTGATCATATTTCAAACATTAAAGGCAATAAAAATCATGTACGGTATATAAAGTAATTCAAGTGGCTACTAAGAAGTATATTGTATGTGAGCATGCCATTGAGTGTTATAAGGTGATATGTGCTTATTCAGTGAGGTGTTACTCCTCTCAACTCTATTTTTCAGGTTAGCTACCACCAACTTTGTAGTAGTGACTCTGGTGAATGTCAAATACAACATATTTATCTCCCTATATGCTTTTCATTTTTTTCACTTGTACATCTAGTCTAGCATCCTCAATGACATGATTTAGTATGTTAAAAAAATGTATGATGTACACTAGCATTATTGTACTTTACTGTTTGTGTACTTATGCATGCTCATTTTGTTATTTTTTTTGGGATTTTGTGTTTATTTCTGTTACAAGTAGTTAGTCTTAAGTGTGATTTGAGGGCTTAAGCTTTTAGGTAAATTCAATACCTAGTGTCCTTTATCATATTCCACTAACTGATTAAATGTCTAGCACTTCTATTAGGTATTAAATTCAATACCTAGTGTCATTTAACAATTCTGATTCATCTAACCATATTTGTGTTAGGATCCATTTAGTTCCAAATAGATTCCTATTAGTAAGCCAATTTTGTTTTAGGTTATTGGTGGTGAGCAACAAATCCTGTGTCTACTTGTCTCATAATAAGGAGCCTATCGAGGCTGATACGTTGAAGGGTATTAATTTATGGGGTATCATCACAATTCAATTAGGTGTTACTACAACTTTTTTGCACAACGATGAAAATGTTATTATCTAGAATGCAAAGAATGGCATTGTTCAGCAAAGCTTTATTTATTATAGCAACACTATTCTTCCATTTCCAAACCAGAGATTCTTTGCTCGTAATATACTTAGAGCTACAAGTATAAATAGGAATTCAATACCTAATTTCCAACATAGAGATGCAGACAAGAGGAGAAAGTTTGTAGCCCTTCTTATCAACTGGGATATCCAGTTAAAAAGGGTAGCCCACATGATTTTGTTTTTATTTGATACAATTGGTGGAAGCTTGATGGAGAGTTAGGTTTTATTTAAAATAAATATTTTTGAAATATTAATGTTCTTTTTTAATAGGTCTAAAATGTTATTAGAGTTTAAATTAATCATTTTATCTTCTTTTTGAAAGTTCTGACAAGTTTTATTTTAAAATTGAATTTGTAAATAAACCTTATAGTTCAAATCAATCCCACAACATTATATATTGTTGTTGCAGTAAGCATTCCAATTCCAATGCAGTCCGTTAAATCAAACTGTCCGAAGCAAATTAACAAAAGCATCTGTATTACTTTCTTTCGGTAATTAACAATGATTTCCCTTGAAATTATACTAAAAATAAGGAACCAAGCATTCAAAGGCCCCTGGGTTTAGTACTTACTATGAAATGCTAGTGAATGGAATCTGCTTATGTCTGAATGTTGGTAAGACACGGATCATTAATGCCAGATGCAACATCCAATAAACAAAACAGGTTGCTACTTTTGTTAAAGACGTTGAATTCTATATTCCCAGCCAAAAACAACTAGTCGTGGGAGACCTTAACGTAGGCCCCCCTTTTTTGACAATTCTTAAGGTATCAGAACCATTTAACTGAAGTTTTCATATTTATTGTTAAATTTATCAGAACCATCTAATATGATGAATTCTCGTCCGAAAGTTGGACATGAATAGGTCCATTAATCGACTAGCAGTTCATGCCGTGACTCTGGATGTATTCCCACCGTTGCAGAATACAATAGTAAAGTTGTGGAGAACTGAACAAAGGTATCGTAATGGTTGTTGGGTCCCATAATTCTACGCGTTAATGTGGAAAATGAAAAAAGAAGAAGACCCATTGGGTTGTGTTTGACCAAAGTCAAAGTGTTAAAACGTGAAGGGACAGGTACAAAACCATAAAATCCCATTACAGAAATTAGCTCCTAAAACTTTGGCAGGTTAATGGTTCTGCTTTTCACTCCAGGACTGGTCTCCACTTGTCAAACCAGCAGGCCCTAGAATTCATGCGTAGTTTAGTTTCCATTCTTCCTTATTTTCAAGTTTTTATTACAAATAAACTATTAAATATTTATATTATAGTTCAAATTTGCCCAGTAGGACTCCTTAGGCCCCACAAAATACCCAGTTTTGAGCAAAGATTGGGTCCCGAACAGCCTTTGCCAGGTCATGTAACGTGTAAGAGATCTTATAAAAATAGGAAACCAAACAAAAAAAAATCGAAATTTGTTCGTGGAAAAAAGGGGAATAACAGAGAAATTATTAGTTTGTGTATGACAAAACTGAGAAATTTTACTACACTTAATATAATGTTTGAAAAGCTGGGAATGGAGAACTGGGAAGAGGATGTATCCTGGAAATTCCTAGCATTGAAGGGGAAGGCGTTAGAGAGAGGAAGAGAGTTTCTCTCTCTCTATAGCTCTTGCACAATCATATAATCCCCATTCCCCTCCCTCGTCTCTCTCTTTTTTCTTCATTTATCCCCAGAAAGGAACAATCTTTCTTCGGATTTTGTCTATACACTTTTAGTCTATGTTGATCTGCAGCAACCCAGCTCCTATTTTCATGTTTGCTCCTTTGGTCATTATCAAAGTTTGATCTTGAATGGTCCTGCTGCCTGATTCCAAGGTACCCCCTCTTTCCATCTTTATGTCTGTTGTCATTGTTCCAAGTTGTTATAGGTTTTGTTTTGGTTCCTGGCTTGTGGGGACCTTTATGTTTTCCTTTTTTAGTGTGGAGTCAAAGGTCATGTTTGATGAATTGGTGTTCGTTGCAGTGATGGCTTCTTTTCCTTTTTTTGAGGTTTCAGCTGGACATTGTGTCAAAATGTTAATTCCCTTGTCTTGTCTAAATAATTTCTTTCTGTTTATTGTGATTTCTGAATACTTTTCCTTTCCTCTTTGGGTATTGAAGAGAATGCGGAGTGGACTTTATGATTTTAGTTCAGATACTGGTGTTTCCCAACTGGGAAAGGGATAATGCTGATTCTGGTGATCCTCTATTAATTTTTCTATGCCTATTGACAATATAGATTGTTCTTGCGAGTCTGATCTTAGTTTTACCTTTCCTTCTCCCTTACATTCTCAAGAGTGAGTAGAAAATCTGAGCATTATCTGTATTGATGCAACCCTCAGTGCACCCTTTTTCAATGCATAAAGTTTAGATCTTTTTGAAGTATAATTATGTACCTTCAATGTTGCAATTGAGCAGCTAATATTCATTTTAGTTTATTTATAATGTTCTTTTTTCTACTATAGGTACACCACGAAGAAATTAGGCCACAGGAATACCTTTACACCTGCACTGAAGTCCAGACTTCTGGCTGTTCTGTTGGTGCTTTTATCCAATTATAAGTGCTTATAAACCTAAGCTTGCAGAATGGCACGGGGTAGAATAAGAGCAAGGCTGCGAGGCCATCTTCACACTTTCTCATGCCTAAGGCCAAGTGTCGATGAGGGCAAGGACCCTCATTCAATGGAAGGCCCTGGCTACTCGAGGATTGTTCATTGCAACCAGCCACTCATGCACCGGAAAAAGCCCTTAAAATATTGCTCAAATTACATATCAACTACAAAGTACAATGTTATCACATTCTTGCCCAAGGCTCTTTTCGAACAGTTTCGTCGAGTTGCCAATATCTACTTTCTTTTGGCTGCAATTCTTTCTCTTACTCCTGTTGCACCCTTCTCTGCTGTCAGCATGATTTTTCCTTTAGCTTTTGTTGTCGGTATTAGTATGGCAAAGGAAGCTTTGGAAGATTGGCAGAGATTTATGCAGGACATGAAAGTTAATAGCACAAAAACTCTAGTTCATCAAGGGGATGGTGTTTTTGATTATAAAGCATGGGAAAATATTCAGGTCGGGGATATAGTGAAAGTGGAAAAGGATCAGTTTTTCCCAGCTGATTTACTGCTTTTGGCTACCGATTATGATGATGGGATTTGTTATGTGGAGACCATGAACCTAGATGGTGAGACGAATTTAAAACTAAAGAGAGCTCTGGAGGTAACCTTGCCATTGGATGAAGATGTGGCTTTCAGGGGTTTCACTGGGACTATAAAATGTGAAGACCCAAATCCCAGTCTTTACACTTTTATCGGTAATTTTGAGTATGAGCGTCAGATTTATCCACTTGAACCAAATCAGGTTCTTCTCAGAGATTCAAAGCTACGGAATACAAGTTTTATATATGGAGTTGTAATATTCACTGGTTTTGATAGCAAAGTCATGCAGAACTCAACAAAGTCCCCCTCGAAAAGGAGCAAAATAGAAAAGAAGATGGACAAAATTATATACATTCTTTTCAGCCTGCTTCTCCTGATCTCAGTGATGAGCTCTATTGGCTTTGCTGTGAAGACAAAAGTTCAAATGCCAGAATGGTGGTACATGGAACCCTGGAATCCTGAAGAGTTGTACAATCCTAAAAGCCCTACCAAGTCGGGCCTAGCCCATCTGGTTACTGCTCTTATTCTCTATGGATATCTACTACCCATTTCTCTCTATGTTTCAATTGAGGTTGTGAAGGTTTGTCAAGCAAAGTTCATTGACCGTGATATACATATGTATGATGAAGAAACTGGTAATACTGCTCAAGCACGGACATCAAATTTAAATGAGGAGTTAGGTCAGGTAGATACTATCCTTTCTGATAAAACTGGAACTTTGACTTGTAATCAGATGGATTATTTGAAGTGTTCCATTGCGGGTACTGCATATGGCGTGCGTGCTAGTGAAGTTGAACTTGCGGCAGCAAAACAGATGGCCATAGACTTGGAGGACCAGGATTCAGAAATGTCTAATGGTTCCAGGCATAGAAATGGAGCACGTAAATCATGGGAGAATGGCAGACGAGCATCAGAAATTGAACTAGAGACAGTTATTACTTCTAAAGATGAGAAAGATCCAAAACAAGCAATAAAGGGATTTAGTTTCGAGGATAGCCGTCTCATGGATGGGAATTTTGTGAAAGAACCCAATGCAGATTTCATTTTGCTATTTTTTCGCATATTAGCAATTTGTCAGTCTGCTGTTCCTGAGCTGAACGAAGAGACTGGCAAAATTTCATATGAAGCAGAGTCACCAGATGAAGGGGCCTTTGTTGTTGCTGCCAGAGAATTTGGTTTTGAGTTTTTCAAGAGGACTCAATCGAGTGTGTTTATTCGTGAAAGATATACATGTCCTGGGCAGGTGATTGAAAGGTGATGATTTGAATAAACAATTATTGCCTTATTCAAGCTTTTCATCTACCAATTTCAGAAAATTCAGTTTTTTTTTTTCCCTCAAACATGCTTGGCTGTCTCATGGAAATCTTGCAGAGAATACAAAATTCTCAATTTGTTGGAGTTTACCAGCAAAAGAAAACGAATGTCTGTAATTATTCAGGACGAAGATGGACAGATTATGATGTTCTGCAAAGGTGCTGACAGGTTAAATTCATAACTATCTGTAGCATACATTACAATCTATTTCGTGTTTATGTAAAGCAATTAGAATTTTCAAGGTCTCTTGTTCATCATAGCATTGTTTTTGACATCTTTGAACCCCTTCTTCTTTTATTGTAACCTACTGCTTTGATTCAATCATGCAGCATTATTTTTGATCGTCTAGCAAAGAATGGAAGAATGTATGAGGAACCTACTACCAAGCATTTGAATGAATATGGAGAAGCTGGACTGCGTACATTGGCACTTGCTTACAAAAAACTTGATGAGTCTGAGTATTCTGCTTGGAACAGTGAGTTCATAAAAGCAAAAGCTTCAATTAGTTCTGATAGAGATGCACAACTGGAGCAGGTGTCAGATATGATGGAAAAGGATTTAATTCTTGTCGGTGCAACTGCTGTGGAGGACAAATTGCAAAAAGGGGTACACATTTTTGTTGCTTGAGACCCATAATTAAAGTTTCCCCTTTCGGTGCTTCTATTTAATTTTCTATTTTGTCACTCTAGGTGCCCCAGTGCATAGATAAACTTGCACAAGCTGGTCTTAAGATTTGGGTTTTGACAGGAGACAAGATGGAAACTGCAATTAACATAGGGTGAGTTACTTAATACCTGAAATCATTCCATTGATGGTTTCTATCTCCTTTTGAGAACTAATTCTTGCTTGCACAAAGCAGGTTTGCTTGTAGTTTGCTTCGGCAGGGCATGAAGCAGATCTGTATAACAGCAATGAACTCTGATGCAATAGCCCAAGATCGCAAACAGGTATTTGTTACTTGGCAAAACCATAGAGTTTTTTTTTATGGTTGGATTATCACTTTTCACTACTTTGCAGGCTGTAAAAGAAAACATTTCAATGCAAATCACCAATTCCTCTCAAATGATCAAGCTGGAAAAAGATCCACATGCTGCATTTGCATTAATTATTGACGGAAAGACTCTAGCTTATGCTCTTGAGAATGATATGAAGGGTCAATTCTTGGCATTGGCGGTTAATTGTGCATCTGTCATATGCTGCCGTGTCTCTCCCAAACAGAAGGCACTGGTATGATGTGTTTTTCTCCATCCATTAGCTTGCCTTTCACTTCTGTTTCTGGTATTTAATCTCTGAAATACAGGCATCGTTACACTTACAGAAGTATTAGATATATGTCATTTTCTAGGATTCTTATTCTGTTAGGAATTGGTGCCAGGTAACAAGGTTAGTAAAACAAGGAACGGGGAAAACTACCTTAGCAATAGGAGATGGTGCAAATGATGTTGGAATGATACAAGAAGCTGACATTGGTGTTGGAATCAGTGGAGTCGAAGGTATGCAGGTTGGTAACATCCAACTGATTTTCTGAATTGAAGTACCCACAGAATTAGTTTTTCCTCTTTTTTACTTTTATTTTAATTGTTAATTTTGAACTTTGGTTTTTTCTCTGTTTTCATGTCCTAGGTAATTATAAATACGTTATTAGTATTCTGTTTTCAGAATACTAATAACCTATTTATGCATTTGAACATTGAACACTTAAGTCAGTGTGTCTGACTGTCCACAACATTTCTAGCTATTTTCTTGTTTTAGATAAGGAATTGAGCAAGGGTGTTTCCTCCTTGTATACATGGCTTTCAATTTCCTGTGAAACTTACAGTTAACCTTTACAGGCTGTCATGGCTAGTGATTTCTCCGTTTCCCAGTTCCGGTATTTGGAAAGGCTCCTGGTTGTTCATGGACACTGGTGCTATAAGAGAATTGCTCAGATGGTAATAATAATGAACAAGTGGGAGCCACGCTTAATTTAGTTATTTGATAATTCCATCTTTATCTAAATTAGGTTCCTTTGAATTCAGATCTGCTATTTCTTCTACAAAAATATAGCCTTTGGTCTCACCCTGTTCTACTTTGAGGCATTCACGGCCTTTTCTGGGCAATCAGTTTATGATGATTGGTACATGCTATTGTTCAACGTCGTTCTAACGTCATTACCAGTGATTTCACTTGGTGTTTTTGAGCAAGATGTGTCTTCTGAGGTCTGCTTACAGGTTAGTTTCATCAGTTGCATTTTTTCCGCTGCATTCATCCTTATATATTCGGTTAGATATATATTTGACATGTGGACATTTGGTTTGCAGTTCCCTGCACTCTACCAGCAAGGGCCCAAGAATTTGTTCTTTGACTGGTACAGAATATTAGGGTGGATGGGCAATGGCCTCTATTCCTCTCTGGTTATTTTCTTCCTAAATATTGCAATCCTTAATGATCAAGCTTTCCGAGCTGGAGGCCAAACTGCAGATATGGCTGCAGTGGGTACCACAATGTTCTCTTGCATCATATCTGCAGTCAACTGCCAGATTGCACTCACTATGAGCCACTTCACATGGATACAACATCTCTTTGTCTGGGGCAGCATTACCGCCTGGTACCTGTTCTTATTGCTTTATGGGATGGTATCTCCAATTTATTCGGGGAATGCCTACAAAATACTTGTTGAAGCTCTTGCTCCTGCTCCTATCTATTGGTTGTCCATCATATTGGTAACAGTAGCCTGCATTTTTCCATACTTGACGCACATTTCGTTTCAAAGATGCTTCAATCCAATGGATCATCATATCTTACAAGAAATCAAATACTACAAAAAAGATGTTAAGGATCAACAAATGTGGAGGAGGGAGAGCTCTAAGGCAAGGCAAGAAACAAAGATTGGTTTCAGTGTAAGAGTGGATGCAAAGATCAGGCATTTGAGATCTAGGTTGCAAAAGAAGCATTCAACCATGGTAATACAGGCTTGACGCCTTACACCACCCATACTAATGCCAGTTGTTTTCCAACTTATTTTTGCTAAAATTTTAGGCTGGCGATTTTTAGTTTTCTACATTTTTTGATTAATTCTTCTGTGATTTTTATATCGACGAGTGGGGTTCGGTCTAGTTCCATGTTTTGTACACTATGAAGATTTCTTGTGAAAAAATAGTTGATATCTAACATCTCTGTTCTTCATTTGTCTCAGTTCTGTTCATCTCCTTTCACTTCTCTGGAATCAAGAAAATTTAACTCTTGTCCAGAAAATGCACTGAGATTTCAAATGCCTGAGAATTTTTGGCTGAACTGAGATTCCTTTACAAGTCAGGGGACTGCTTTGGCTTCTATCCTAAAAGGTGTAGTGGCTAAGGCAAATCATATTAAGTGAGCTGATAATGGTTCTGTTATGATCTGTATTAGACCAATCCAACAACCCAAAAACGGTCCAAAAAGGACGAATCTGCAACAATTTTCGTTCATTTGATGAGTCAGTATTTTGAATGTGTATTAAGTAAATTATCAGATCAAGTCACATTTTAAAAAATCATCGGTCCTATTGTTCTGGAATGCGGTCTCATGTTGGTAGGTTGGTAGGTGTGTCTCCCACGACAGACCAAATTGAGTACTGTTTTCATGAATTTCACGCAAAGATGAGTACTTTTTGTCTTTTAATGTGATTAATCAGAAGTCTTATAAATAAAACCATTTTGTTGTGTAATAGAAATAAAATAAAGTAATCCGTTTCATTAAAAAAAAAAAGAAATTTTTAGGAAAACACACCATTTAAGTCATGGAATCGCATTGCTTCGATTGGATCGAAAGCAATCACTCTCAGACAAGCATCGGCCTCATCAGCAAACAAGAAAGAACGCCAAAAGAGCACTGAAAAAAAGAAATATGCCTCCTTTGTCTCCCCCAAAGTTCCCTTTCTCTCTCTTCAATAATCTCTAGAGAGAGAAAGTTCCCTCCTTAGTTCCCCTCTTATCCACTTCGTGCTCCTTCTCCGCGTACCCTTTATTCTCAATCATGTAAATACTCCAAAGATCGAAGCTTTCGACACGATTCCTTCTTTTTTCTTTTGGCACGAATTTCAGGGTTTAGGATTTTGATTCTTATTAGTAAAAGAGAGTGGGTGTGTGGTTCGGTTAGGGTCGTTTCATGGAACAGCGAGTTGGGAACAAGTTTCGCCTCGGTCGAAAGATCGGTAGCGGATCATTTGGAGAGATCTACCTGGGTTTGTATAGTTTTACTCTAGTTTCAATCCCTTTTCTTCTCTTCTTTCTTTGGTTGGTTAGTTAGTTTGTTAACTCTGATGATTTTATTGGGTTGCTTTTCTTTTTTCAGGTGCTAATGTACAAACAAATGAGGAGGTTGCAATTAAGCTCGTACGTGTTTTTCTTACTTGCCGGTTCTCCTTTAAGAATTTGGTCTTATCTTTTTTATGTAGAAATTTTGACTCAGTTGTCTACTTTTGCTTAATGTTAGCTCGAATTTGATAGCCCCTTTCATTTTTAAGCTTGTTTGCTTATTAGGTGGGTTAATGAGTGGAAATTTGCTATCTTTTCCTCATTTTCTGCACTTTTTGGAGTTAGTTTTGATTACTTGCTTATTAGTGTCATAGCTTAGTTAACTTGTGTCATCAGTTAAGCTGCCTAGGTTTATTCATTTAACATGCTTAACACCTAAATCTTAGTTTCTAACTGGTTGTAAGTTTTAGTCACGAGATGTAGCTGCTCTACTTCTTGCTAAATTGGACATTTGGATGTGACAATTATTGAGGAGAGTTTTTAAATTTGGTAAGATGAAAAACGTGTCCTTTTGGACATCCTAGTGGAAAAGGCATTCACAGCATGTAACGGAACGATTTTTTGGCTTTTTCTGGAAAGCTGGAAATGGGTTGAATTTTTGTTGTGCACTTGAATTAGAATTGATGCTCTCGGGTACATCAAACGTTAGAAGGCTAGTATTTAAAGATTGACCAAGTCATGGTTGCCAGTATCTAGGTCTTAATTATTTCTCAAGTTCATCTTATGCAATACTGGTATTTGGGATTCCTCTTTCAAACTTCACCTGGTGTAGATCAGTACTGTGGTTGATGCATTTGGTTGGAAGCTACAAATGGAAGTGTTGAAAAGATTGAAGTATTGGAATGACTGAAATTTGACCTAATGGAAGCATTTAAAAGATTGAAAGATGATCTAAAAATGTGCTATTTGTCTACCCATCATGCAATGACTCGTTGTTGGCCTTTATTTGATTCATTTTTAGAGGTTGAACAGCATACTTATTGTATTTTCACATTGATAGTTTGTTTCTAGCTTCATCATCGACAGCTTTAGTAGGCCTATGTGGAAACTTGTAGTAAATTTCTTGAGAGTTGAGATCAACATGCTGTGTCCTTTTTTCCAGTTTCGTTGTCTGAGTTTATATTGGAAATGTCTTTGATGAGCTATCTTTATATTCATATTCTTTCCTCAGGAAAATGTCAAGACAAAACATCCTCAATTGATGTATGAATCCAAGCTGTATAAAATACTACAGGGAGGAAGTAATGTCTCTTTTGTCTTTGTACTCTAATTGGTTTGTTTTTTGAATTGGTACTTCTGGTTGTGTAGTCCCTAATTGTCTGCTGCTCTCTTTAATTTTGATAGCTGGAATCCCAAATGTTAGATGGTTTGGTGTTGAAGAGGAGTATAATGTCCTTGTGATGGACCTACTTGGACCTAGTCTTGAGGATCTATTCAGCTTTTGCAGTAGGAAATTATCTCTGAAGACTGTTCTGATGCTTGCAGATCAGATGGTGTTTTTATTTGGTTTTTGTAACTTTCTTCTGTCCTAGTGCTGTGTGCTTTTACTCATTCTGGAATTGGGATATTTGTTTTAGATCAATCGAGTTGAATTTGTTCACTCCAAATCATTCCTACATCGCGATATCAAGCCTGATAATTTCCTTATGGGTTTAGGAAGGCGTGCAAATCAGGTGTTGGTTTGGAGACTGTTCTTATCATTTACAATTTTCTTCATTCTATTTTTGGTATGTTAGTTTATACATGTTTGCATTTAGGTCTATATCATTGACTTTGGTTTGGTGAAGAAGTACAGAGACACTTCAACACATCAACATATTCCATACAGGTTGGTCGTGTTTAGCTACAAGAAGATAATTTGTTTTAGCTGATTGTGAAACTTAAAATACAAAGGCCAATGCTTCATCTGGGTGACCTTACTGTGCTACATGTGCGTTAGAATCGATTAGTTCATGTTGATGATGTGGGTAGATCATGATTTGATCTGTGTTCAGGTCTTATAGTTGGTCTTTGATTACGACTGGTGCTGGCTGCTTGTAGCTGATTTATGTATTGTCTTGTTTTGTTTTGCGTATTAATTGTTATGCTGTTATTATGTCTTAATTTTGAATATCTATATAGTTTGCCTATGCTGGTGCTGTAGGAAATTTTTTAATACTTGCAGTGGCCTTATTGGATGTTATTGGTGAACCAACAATTGAGTTTGCATTCCTGATGTAAATATTAGATTCTCATATCACTATGCAGAGAAAATAAGAATTTGACGGGAACAGCAAGATATGCTAGCACAAACACCCACCTGGGCATTGGTAGTACAACTGATTCTTGGTTATAGTTTTGCTCATTATGCTTCCATTTCATTTTATCATTTTCTGAAATTTTCTTTTATGATTTGTAGAACAAAGCCGCAGGGATGATCTTGAGTCTCTTGGATATGTTCTTATGTATTTTCTGAGGGGAAGGTAATATTCCTCTTCATCATTATTTTATTTGAACACTAATTGTGTGGTTTGTTTGGTTATGACCATATATGTTCTTAGTCTACCGTGGCAGGGATTAAAAGCAGGAACTAAAAAGCAAAAATATGAAAAGATCAGTGAAAAAAAAGTATCAACTTCCATTGAGGTGAATAAATTTATTTGAAAGAAGGAATTAATCAAACGATCATTTAATTAAAGCCTTGTTAAAAACCTTAGTGTGCAAAATGGATACGTTCATGC
>JANIJF010000005.1:5431107-5446365 GCA_024520955.1 Erythroxylum bequaertii
TTTTTTGCAATTTGGTCCCTGGGGAGTTCGAATTTTCCGAAATGATCCAGAAAATACCGGAATTGTTGGTACCGGCCAGTACCCACCGAAATTTTTGGCCGGTATTTTGATAGCCGTATCGGTACCGACCGGTACGGTACGGTATCCATATCCTTGATCTGATCCTATAAAAGTGTTTAAGTAAAATATAAGACAAGGCAATCAAAAGGAAAGGTCCAAAATAACTATAAAAAGAAAAGAATTTTTTATATAATATTCTTTACTGATATTTTAGTTTGTTAAAGTTTTTTTATTGAGAGTCAAATCCTCAACTATAAGTTAAGTCATATTATTCCTAATCACCTCCTTTAATTCTTTTTAGTTTTTCTTTTTTTTTTTACAGTCTATAAATACAATCTTCTTCATTTTTTACTATGACGTTAGGATATCTTTTCTTAACATGTCCGAACCACTTAAATCTTGTCTCTTTTAATTTACTATCAATTTTAGCCACCGTCAATTTTTCATTTACTGTTACATTCTTAACCTTATTTCTTCTTGTAAAGCTACATATTTAATGAAGCATCCCCGTCTCCATCACCATTAACTTATAATTATGCAAATATTTAATATGTCAACACTCAGCTTCCTAGAGCATAATTGACCTAATTATTAAACGATAAATTTTACTTTTTAATTTAATTGGTATCTTCTTTTCACATAAAATTTTTTATGCACCCTCCATTTAAGTTGTCCTAATTCGATACGGTATACTATTTTTTTTAATGGTTGATATGGCATACTATGTCTTCTCTTATCTCATCATTGCATTAGATGACAGATCCAATATACTTAAAACAATCTTTATTTGATATTGGATGTCACCTTATGAACTTAGAAATTACACTCTAAGCACTCAATCATAATCCTACTCAGTTTAAAACCCTTTAACTTTAGCGTATCCCTCCAAATTTTTAATTTGGCATTGACACCTTCTTTGATCTCTTCCATTAAAATAATGTCATCAACAAACAATATACATCAAGGTGCATCCCTTTATATACTCTTGATGAACTCAACCATCACTGTTGCAAATAGGAAGAGGCTCAAAAAGAATTCTTAGTGTAACCTGATATTAATAGAAAAATATTTTGTATCTCCTCCTATCGTTCTTACTCTAATTATAACATCATATATATCTCTAATAACACATAGATAGGTCATAAGAACTCCTTTACCTTCTAAACATCTCTACATGACTTTCTTATGTACTCTATCGTAAGCTTTTTATAAGTAAATAAAAACCATGTGTAGATCCGCCGCCTTTCCTAATAATATTCTGTTAATCGTCTAAACAGGTATATAGCTCTAAGATAAGTGCATCATTCCTCACTCTCTTTTCAATTACCCTTTGGCATAACTTTACGAGTGAGTTGAGTAATTTAATGACTTTATAATTTTTACAATTTTAAAAGTTTCATTTATTCTTGTAGAAAGGGATTAGTGTGTTAAGTTTATACTCGTTCGATATTTTGCTAACTAAATAAAACCATCTTCTCCTAGGCTCTTTCACGCTTCAATGTGTAGCTCATTAGGTTTTACTATCCTTCCACTATTCATCTCTCTCAGAGCTCCTTTGATTTATTCTCTTGTGATCTACTGACAACAAGTGAAGTTGCCATATTTGTCGGACATACTAAGATCATCCAAGGAGATGTTATCTTCTCATTTCATTAAAAAGATTATAGAAGTATCTCTACCATCTTTTTTTAAAGTCATTTTATTCACAAGCACTTGTCCTACTTTATCCTTTTTACAACAAACTTGATCTAAATCTCTCACTTTCTATTTTCTAGCTCTCGCCAATTTAAATATATTCCGTTCTCCATTCTTAATTTCTAATCGTTAGAATAATTTCTAGTAAGCTTTATATTTAGCTTATGAAACTAACCATCCAATAGAGTTTTATAAAATATCTTTTATTTAATAATATGTTTAGTAAGTATTAAAGTTTATTACCAATTTCTTTTTCAAATTAAAATGATGATTTAACAAGTTCGAATAATTTTTTTTATAAAAAAATTCTATGCTCACATTTTGTATAGAATTGATATTTTTGATTTAATCTAATCTAAATTTAATAAATTTAGCTCATTTCAGGTCGGACGCTCGGTGCATTGGAGAAACTTCATTGAATCTGTTACGTGAAACAAGCACGAAGACAAAACAAGAGAAAGCAAGCTAGCTGAAACTGTTACTTTGTAGAACACTAGATTTGGTCTTCTGTGAAAGTATCTCCATGGAAACACATGTTGCTGATGTTCAGGTCCCAAAAGACAGGAGCACTATGTTGTCAGCAACTCCAGGGTTAATTATGAGAAAGACTTGAATCTTCTGATTGGAAGATTAGGCTCATTACTGCAGCTTACAAATGATGAGAAGCAGCCTAGGAATTGGCCTGCATTTGGTTTTGCAATGTCTCTGCTGCTTCTGGGTGGAAGGGCACTAGCTTTTCCAGGACCTCTATGCTTAAAGCTCCACAGTTTGGTCATTGTCTTCAGATGATGCTGCCACCCATCTTTCGCTTTGATCTACGTTGGAATTTTCGATTTCGGGGTTAGAATTGGATCCCATTCCTCCCTGATTTTGCATTATAAAGGTATGCCAAGCAGTTTCAGGGAAGTTTTGAGATTTTTTCTGTATTAATGAAAACTGAAAAGACAGAATATCTGTATGCCACTGTTGCGGTAACAGAAAATGGGAAAATTTTGTTGTCAAAGAGTTAATTTCCAGGTTTGTTCATCCAGTTAACCGAGTTTTGGACTAACCTGATTATTTTCAGTGTGGACTAGTGGATCTGAGTCACGAGGACAGGAAGCCAGCGGGATTGGCTCGTGCTCACCAGCTTTACTTGCCAATGCAAAATCTATGAGCCGATTTAGCTCCGGAACAACGACTGAACCGAGGCTCGGCCGGTCCTTCATCCTCAATTCACAGCATTTCAATGCCAGTTTTGCAAGTGATAAAGCCTGTTTTACAGGCCAATCTGTCACTGCTGGGTCAAGCATGTCTGAAAACTTCCCATTTTTAATGGCCTGCTCAACCTGGAAGGATAGACCCATCGGACTCTTTGCTGTAATAATTTGTAACAGCAGTATACCTAATGAATATAAATCTGACTTGACAGTTAACTTTCCGGTTTGTTGGTACTCTGGATCGATATAACAGAAAGTACCAGCTGCTGCTGTTAAGCGATACCGAGTGACATTGTCAGCGACAGCTGGTGGAACTAGCCTAGCCAAACCAACATCACTGATCTTACTTAAACAATTACGGTTTAGGAGGATGTTTGCAGGCTTCAGGTCACGATGCACCACCGGTTCTGGTTTTGTTTCGTGGAGGAAAAGAAGGGCAGTGGAAATTTCAGAAGCTATTTTGAAACGGTCTCTCCAAGGGATTGGATCAGTGTCATTTTTCCTGAACAGGCGGTCTTCTAAGTTTCCTTTGTCCATGTACTCATATACAAGGCATCCGTATGCAGGGCAAGCACCAAGCAGGATTACCATGTTTGGATGTCTTATGCTGCTCAAAACCTCAACCTGTGATGACAAAGTGGTTTCAGATAAATTGTCAAAAAGGAGAGCAAACCTGAAGGTAGATTGTCAATGCAATGCTCAGATAGTCTGTACGTTTCAGAAAGGAAAAGGAACCCATTTTCCCAAAAGACTCCATCTTATATGAACATATCCTTCGAAAGGCCTGATTTTTGTTTCTTTCTTTTCTTATCGGTGAATGTAGTCCAATGCAGAATTTATGCTTCCCTGTAACCACATTCCGATAAATTAAACAAAAGAATTAGCAGTACCTCTTGCAGGAACTGGCGCTGTCCCTGTGAGAAGTCTGGTCTCAGGACCTTGATAGCTACATCAGTGTGATCAATTACACCCTTAAAAACAGGACCGTATCCGCCTTCACCGATCTTGTTTTCGATGTTAAAACAATCTGTTGCATCCTCTATCTCCCCAATGGTGTATATCCTGCATTTTACATTTCTCTTCGCCAGAGCTTGCATTTCTTTTATCCTCTCTTCTGCCTGCTGCTTGGCCTTCCCTTCTGCATTCTGTCTTTCGACTTCCGCTAGCCGATGTGTCATTTTTGCTGCTTCAATGGAAAGTTTGTTCTTCTGCCTCTCCTTCTCTGCTAGAAACAATGCCGGCTCCTTGTCCGCCACTGCTTCCTCTAATTGGCGCTGTCCCGGTGTCTGCAACTGGTGAAGCTCCCTGGCCTGGAAACAAACATAAAATGTGTTTAGCAATTGAATTGATTCATAAGTAGTTGGTTTACTTTAGCTATGTACTTATATTCACCTTAAGTTCAGCCGTAGCAGCTTCCTGAGAAACTGAGTTATACTTCTGCATAAATTGCTTCAGTTCAAGCCTTAATCTTTCCATCTCTTCCTCCAAGATTTGCTGCCAAAGTGGAGAATTCATGACAGTGAGTTGATTAATTAAAATAACGGGATATCGAAGCTTCGGAAACCTTGATCATTCAACAAAACATCTAACCATTATGTGCATTAGTTCTCTTTGTTATGGACATTGGTTTTGAGTAATAAATCATACTTACTGAACTATTTGCAGAGTTAGAGTTCTTGGAATTTGCTGAATCGATTGGGAAGTCAGAACTTCCACATGAAATATCAGTTAACTGCAAACTTACTGGACCAGATAAATCAGTGGTATCTGATTCGGGATCTCTATTCAGCATTTCTGTTGACCGGTTATCTGTTGATGTTTTTGCCGATTTACCCTTGTTACTAGTTGGTGTAACTGCTGGAATGCCCTTGTTACTGATTCTGTCCTTGTCAAATGACACCATTGGATCGAAAGCATAGCTTCCCTCTTTAGACTGTGTGCCAGAACTTTCACTTCCCCAAAGTCCTCGGAAAAAATTAGTTCTGCACATTTCAATCAAATGCAGCTACCCTTAGAGCAAAACACTTGGTGGCAAGCATAGAGAAAAGCTGAATTGGTATGCAATTGAGCACTACAGACAAAACCTACATTACGTGACATAGAAGAACATTCTTGACACGTGAATAACTGAACATAAACAGAAACTATGAAGCCACTTATGGGAATTTAATACAATTCCTCTCTTTTCCATTCTGCTCAACTATTCGATGCATGTTCTTTGTTGTGATCATTCCGGGGAATCAGAAAGCAAGGAGAGGAAAACATTTGCATGTTTCAAGAGTTAAGAAATTGGAAAGTAAATGCATTGTCCTCGGAACTTACCTGGGGATATATTCAGATGCCTGACTCTCAGTTGGAGGACCAGGAAATTCTAGATTGTAACGGATCACATTCGTAGGAGTAGTGGCTTCGATAACATGTGTCTTACAAGGAGTATGAGCATTACTTCCTGGTGTTTGAGGTGGCCTTGGAGTAACAAGAAGTGTGGAAGGTGATGGAAGATATTTTGGTGTCCTGGAAGTTTGAAGTTTTCCTTTCGATATGACATAGACTGCACATGATTCTGGAGCAGATTTGAGTAAGACAGATGGAACATCCGGGTTCCAAAACCTCCTGGATGAAGAGAAATTCCATCAGAAACAGAAGAGAAACTGCACCATGTCAATGCAGGTAGTTGAATAGAGAGACCTTATAAAAGCATTCCTGGTGGAAGCACCAACCACAATAGCACTAATAGAGTTCCTAACTATGTATTCGGTGAGTGCATTCGGGATATCGGAATCATGAAGAACTACTTCCTTGGCTACAACCTGAATCCCAGAAGTCAAATAAATGTGATCAGGAAGATAAGAAACAGACTAAGACATATCATCTAACTTCTGCAGAAGTTTCTGTGTCTGTATTCAATAACAATGGGTGCTTTTGCAATAAAGAGATGTGGAATTGTTTAACAGGTGCTTTCTTCTGAACAAAGTTCTGGACCTCTAAGATTGCTCAGGTCGGATTCTCAGAATCAATCTGCAGAAGAGCTAGCACCAAGTTCTATATAAATCAAAAGAATCACAAGGTTTTTAGTCCTATGGAGGCATCAGACAATCAAGCAGCACTCACCCCTTTTCGAGCACAGAACGCGTGGTAGGGAAGGAAGAATTGATGAAGCTCTTGCGCGGTTGGAAGACGACCCTCTTTGGATACATCTTTGAAATCCTCTGCAATACCATTCACACAAAAAGTGACCTTTAAAAGCATTACCAGGAACTACTCTCGAATATATTACCATAAACAGTAATTTTTCTGAACATAAAAGGACAATAGAGACCTTGATGCAATGTCTTGCCTAGAACATGAAGAAGGACACAATGAGGATTCTTGACTAAAAGATTCTCTAATGCCCATTTGACTGCACATTGGCTGTTCTTGTCTCTGTCAATTGCAATGACAGGAACTCCTGTCTCTGCAGGCAACTGCAGAGGTTTCAATTGTTCTCTGAACGTCGATCGTTTAAAAGCCATTCCAGGTAAATTCAAGACCTGTTCAAGATTATCAACGAACTGGGTATTTAAGGTTACTTGTAAAAACACAATTGGCAGCTCCAAGCCAGAGCCTGGGGGTGCAAGAACAACTATGATCTCAAGCACAAAGAGGAAGAGATGAGAATCAAAAGTTTTAAACTTTTGGATGCAAAACCTGTCAAAACCCGTGTCTGTTACATGTTTTTACTAAGTATGGAACATCAAATGACGAGGAAAACCAACGTTAGCCGTTTCCAAAAACTCATTTTTCTTCTGCAACTGTAGTTCAAAAAAAAAAGTTGGGAGTTTAAAAAGCTGTTATGAAAGTTTTTTGGCCTACCACTGCTTTGTTTAGTGTCATGTTCTACCACTTGTCTTCAAAGGTTGTCTCTTTTAACCAGACAAACCAAAACAACAATATCTGCAACGAAAACCAAAGTTGGTTGGGAGAGTTTCTGATAAAATGTTGGATGATTCATAACTAACATTGTCTTCCAGGGTAATTTTAGTTAGTCCAACAAATACATGATGGTTCATAGAACTTATTTATGATAATATTCATTCAACTATTTGGTAAGAAATATGTTAGTTATGTAAAAATTAGGTTTGAGTCGGACAGACTTTGGGTTATAAAAAAATAAAAATATATTTTGAAATACAGTAAAGATGTTTATATTGAAGTAATTTTTATGGTGAAAATTTGTTGAGAGCTTATTAAATTAATTTATGGTATAAAAATAAATTTATTTAATATAAATAGTAATGAACACAAAATTAATAAACATTAATTAAATTGCTTTAATAAGCATAATAAAAAATAACTACGAAATTAATAATTATTATTTGAGAAATGAATAAGTATATAGTAGATGACTGAAAATTTTTAGTGGTTGTCACAATTAACTAAAAAAATCTTATTATTTATAACACTAATTATGGACTAAATAATTTTTTCCTTAAAAATATTATATTTTAGAGTGAAAATACGTAACGAGAGCAGGAACATGTCCTTTGTTCCGGTCAACTAATTCCTATTCTGTTTCATTAAATCTCATCCACATATTTATATGAGGTCCACGTAAATATGTGAACAAAATTAAGTGGTACAAAATTAAAACAACCTAACAAGAACAAAGTGTTTCATTCCAACCATAAAGGAGAGACAAAGAAGAACTGGGCACAGGATGGCTAGTCCTGTTTTCATGTGCTACCATATGCTCCTCTCTATCTATCCCCCTTTTTGTGTTTCACCCTGTAGCCCTCTCTATCCATCCGTTCATTAAATTTTAATAAATAAATGGATGGAGAGAAGTACAAAGTGATACACAAAAACAGGTACAAGTGAATTGATCATTTAATAGAGAGATGGATAGAAAGAAGCACAAAGTGGCATACAGAAACGATCAGAGGTAAATTGATCCCGATCTCATTGGACTCCAAATCATCGAAGAACCCAACATTGTCGTTTGGGCCATAGCAGAGGTTGATAATAATTTTAGAAGTCAAATGAAGATAGGTATTGTCGTGGACTAGTCGGATTCTTTAAATAAAGTGAAAAAATACAAATGTTTTCTAAATAATTTTTAAAAAGTTTAAAGTAGTTTTTATTATTATTTATAGTAATATTTTAAAAAACCGAACTAAATGTTAAGCCAGTAAGACAAAAAATTTAAGATCTAAAAAATTTAACTAATATTACACTGTCATAAAATCGGCTAAACATCAAATAAAGTTAAAGAATTTAAAATACAATTGAAAGAGATTATTCTTATTTATTAAAGAATTTAAAATTTAATTGAAAAAATATATTGATTTATTTTAATTTATACATTTTGAATAATTAATTAATAAATTGATCAAATTTTAAAAACCAATAATTATTAAATCAAATCAAGCTAAAAAGGTTGGTCAGTTTAAGGGTCGAACTGGTTGAGTATTTTAATCATTAATTTATAGTATTACTTTACACTTTAATGTTTTTAAAATAAGTATAAAATTATCCCAAATCTAAAACTTAACTAAAATACAACTCATTTAAATTTTAATTATGTGACTGAGTTTGGTCTAAATACAACTCAAATATTTTATAGTTGAAGAAGAAGGTGGCCCAACCTTGCACCTTCATCCTTTTAAGCTTCAAATGTGCAATCTGGACAAGTTATTGCTATCCCAGTGGCTTATTATATGGATAAGACAGCCATTGGCAGGGAAGATGAGTCTAAAGCACTTTAGTCTTAATTTTATAGTTTAGAAGATGATCATACTGCTTTTTAATATCCTTTTACAATTTCTCAAGCTATCGAATTCAAAGAAGCCTTATCTTGGTTAATACAATCTGGCTTCACGTCAGTTAAGATGGAAATAGATTGTTTTCAATTGATGCAGAGATTCTATGAATCAATAATTGATATCAATAAGTTAGGAGTGATACTTGGAGAATGTAAATTAACAAAATATATTTTTCAATCAATTACGTTTAAATGAATTCTAACGTATGTAAATATGGTAGCCCATTTATTATCTAAATCAGCTACTAGATATCTTAATAGGTTGCATTCGTCTTCCCCGCCAGATCTGATGATCCTTATATACTAGGTAAACCTGTTGTATAAGGTTTACTTAGTGTGGAGTATCCAGTTGACGTGATTTGCAGACTATTATATCAATCTGAAGATTTATCCATTATATATCTAAAAAATAGCGGCTGCGATTTTTTCGTTCCAAAAAAAAGATTGAAACTTTTTGTTCATTCAAATTAAATTATGTTCTATTTAAATTTTATGTTAAAATTTAGGTTTCAAGGTTAGTTAGAATACAAATTTAATGTTATTAAATTAAGTTCTCAAATTCAAATTTTAACTTAAAATCTAAACTTTTTATTAAACTTAAAATTTTCAAATTAAATCTCGATTAAATTAAAATTTAGTCGCTAATTAACTAAAATTTATATATTAATTTTAATTAAAATTGACTCTAGACTTATCTTTTTAGTGATTTAATAGAGCAAGGACGTTATTTATATTTAAATTCGGCTCACTTAAATTCAAAATTAACGGATTTAATTTGAATTGAACGAGTAAAACTCGTATTCAAACTTTTTTTATTTATTGAAATTTAGAAAAAAAAAATTATCTCAATCAAATATAGAATTACTCAAATCTAATTAAATTTAGGACCAAATCGTTATGTACAAATGTCATCACTACAAGAACCTTAAAGGGGAAAAATGGAAACAAGTAGTCAGCTGGTGGGTTGAGGAGGGGAAGGAGACTAGGTAGGAACAGGAGGAGGAGGAGGAAGGAAGGATCTACTACAGATAGAAACCATTGGACCACGTGGGTACAGAGACAATTATTGCTCTTCAAGTGGACTTTTTCAGTCTTAGACAACACGTGTCTCTCCTCAAAGTTTGCCTCATGAAAAATCCATGAGGACTTGTCTTCATGTAACCACTATCCTCACCCCACCCCCTAACCTAAACACCAATTTCAGACAGACTTATAAATGATGGAAGATAATTACATGTATACGTGTCTTGTTGAGGAGATATTGCGGTGGAAATAAATTTTAATTGCATGCCAAAAAAATTAAAGTAGAAGCATTTCCACAAAAATTCCTTCTTTTTCTGCCGCCTCTCTCTTCTTGTTCTTCTTTTTCCTCTCTTACTTACATCCAATCTTCTTTGTTACCTTACCTTGGAACGCAGGGAGTGAAAAAGGAAAGATCTTTGTGGGGAAGAAGTCTTCAATCACCACCATATTCTCAATCTCCAAGTGATTCTCAGTGTCAACTGGTAAAAACCCTGCAATCTATTGTTTTGATATGCATGATTTGATTCGTGTCTTGAGTGGGTTAGGATCATGAGAGTGTCATTCCCTGAAATTTGTTGTTTGCTCTAATGTTGTTACGGAATACTGCATCTTTTTTGAAGTTGGTAAGATAGATCCATAATTTTTGAGAGAAACTTGGATGGATTGACTTAGATCCAGGAAGCCATCTTCTATGTGTTAAAGGTTGCACCTTTTTAAGGTTTTTCTTTTGATAATGATTTGCAAGGTTTGGTTTTTTATTCCCCTAGATTGTATTCCTGCGGTCCATTTTGCATCCTATTCCTTGCTTCATACATAAGGGCTTGATTTTTTTGCACTTTTCGGTTGTGTTCTTCATATTAAACGTTTGGTGGCGCTGGAATAGGATTTGGGTTGCCTTGATGGCTCTTTCACGGAGGTGAAGACTTTGTTTGAGTTCTGGAGATTTGGATAAGACAGGCTAACAATGGATGCTTGAAATATTCATAGTTGGAAGGTTGGATCCGTCTTCCCCGCCAGATCTGATGATCCTTATGCATCTTTAATCCAATGTCTCAGTGGTCCCTGTAAAATTTTCTGAATCAAAAGGGTGGTGGTGGGTAATTTGGATTTTGAAAATGGAAGAGATATTGTTGGAAGGTGCAAGCTTTATCCCAAGTTCAGTGTTGGAAGGAGATGAAGAGGATGAGAATCAGTAGATTGTCCTAGGTTAGGGGGTTGGAAGTTATAATTGGTGACTGGGTGCAGAGAAAGCAGTTGATGGAAGAGATGTCTCCAGCAGTTGCAATGACGCTTAGTTTAGGAAATTCTATTTGTGATAACTCAGGGGTTTCAACTCACGTTGAAATTGCACGAATAAAGCTTGTAACTGAAACTGCAAGTTTGTTATCTGATCCTACTAAGGTGGTGTCTGAAGACTCTCATTCCAGAGAACTGGAAAGTAGTAATAATATTAAAAGTGAAGCGAACTTCTTGATTTTGCCTGAACAAGAAGATAATACTGTTGGAAGGACTGATTTATTGAGCATGCTGCCTGAGAATGGAAGTGGTTCAATTAGTAGTGATGTCACGATGCAGGAGAGCGAGGATGATGAAGTTCTATCGGTCACGGAAGAAAGTGATGGAGTTATCAACAAGGATTTGTTGCTACTGGAGACAGGGTCTGAAATCAGCTTGCCAAAGTCTGGTGAAATTGAAAATAGTAAGATATTTGCAAAAGCTATCATTGTGGAGTCATCAGATGAGGTGCAGGTGCCAATGGCCAAACTCCTTGTTGCAACCGTAGAACCAAATGCAGAGATCTCTGATGGCTCTGACTTGAAGGCATCTGCAGTGGTTCTGAAGTTACCTTGTGAGAAGAATCTTGATCGAGGAGCAACAAGGAGTGTTTTCGAGCTTGACTGTGTACCTCTTTGGGGATGTGTATCTATCTGCGGAAGAAGATCAGAAATGGAAGATGCTGTTTCAGCTTTTCCGCAGTTTATGAAAATTCCTATCCAAATGCTGATTGGTGATCATGTTGTAGATGGGGTGAGCGAGAGTTTGACACACCTAACCAGTCACTTTTTTGGTGTTTATGATGGCCATGGAGGCGCCCAGGTAGATTTACATTTTTGGTTATTTGTTTAAGTACTCCCATATTGAAGAACTTTCTGAAATTT
The DNA here is from genome assembly GCA_024520955.1 of Erythroxylum bequaertii. NCBI lineage: Eukaryota > Viridiplantae > Streptophyta > Magnoliopsida > Malpighiales > Erythroxylaceae > Erythroxylum > Erythroxylum bequaertii. The sequence continues at coordinate 5,443,044 of JANIJF010000005.1, forward strand.
GGAGGCTTCCTGAATAGAAACTAGTCATAGATACTTTATCCGCCTTAACCTGATCTTGATTTGAGCATTATATGGTTTCCTTTTATAGTCGTCACCTCTATAGGTCCTAAATATTTGTTTCATTCCTAGTCAAACTGTGACAGCTACAAAGGCTTACTATTGGTTGATCATTGATGTAAATTCTTCTATAGCGTCTCCTGATCCATCTGTCATTTGTTTAATTGGGTTATTTTCGATGTCGTCTATCATTGCCTTGACTGTAAAACATGTCAGCATAATAACAAGTGTCTTGTACAGGTTGCTAATTACTGTCACGATAGAATCCACGTGGCCTTGGTGGAAGAGATCATAAAGATAAAAAACAGTCGAACTAATGGATGTTTATGGGGAAATCAACAGATGCAGTGGGAGAAAGCCTTCACTAGTTGCTTTCGCAAGGTTGATGATGAGATTGCAGGAAAATGTGGCAGCACAATTGAAGGCGATACGTCTGATTCCTCTTGTGAGCCTATCGCTCCAGAAACCGTTGGATCTACAGCTGTGGTTGCGCTGGTCTGTTCATCCCACATAATTGTTGCAAACTGTGGTGACTCAAGAGCTGTACTTTATCGTGGGAAAGAGTCGATGGCATTATCAGTTGATCATAAGGTAAGACTCATCTTTTTATTTGATTAAGAACATGATGGTGCTAATAGTAGATGCTGATTTATGCTGATACTTATTTTCCTTCTTGTTATTCCCAGCCAAATAGAGAAGATGAGTATGCAAGGATTGAGGCATCTGGAGGCAAGGTGATTCAATGGAATGGGCACCGTGTTTTTGGCGTTCTTGCAATGTCACGGTCCATTGGTAGGTGTACTTGCTTTATGTCATGAAGGTCAATCTTTACTTAACTGAGTAATATCACGACAATTGGCAAATTTTAAACTTATATCCTAATAACAAGCGGAGATTACTGCAGATTGCTGTGTTTAAGCTTATGTTTATCTGATTTTCAATGTCACCACAATCTTTTTAAGGTATCTTGAAGCTCAAGTGGAATTTGATCCAGAAATTGAAGACTTATCCTATGATTTATTGTATCTGAATAGGTGATAAATATTTGAAACCATCTATCATCCCGGACCCGGAAGTCATGTTTGTTCCTCGAGCTAGAGATGATGAATGCCTTATCTTAGCTAGTGATGGTTTATGGGATGTCATGTCAAATGACGAAGTCTGTGAAATCGCTCGAAGGCAGATTCTGCTCTGGCACAAAAGGAATGGAGCTACATCCCTTGGCGAAAGAGGGAACGGAATAGATCCCGCCGCACAAGCAGCTGCGGATCACCTTTCCATGCTTGCGCTGAAAAAGGGAAGTAAGGATAACATCTCTGTGATTGTGGTGGACTTGAAAGCTCAAAGAAAGTTTAAGACCAAAACTTGAAGTTTGGCTTCTCCCATCACCCAGTTTGAGTTTACATACCATAATTTAGTATAAGAATGCTCTCTAATCAAATATATAACTCGGTCCATTCCTTTTTCTTATGGGCTTAATGTGTGTACAAGAATAGAACTAGCATGTACTATATAGCTAAGTGTATCTGAATGCCATATCGAATGTGTTTTTGATATCTATCATCCGAATTCTTATGCCTCTGTACCTTTATGTTCGTCCTCTTGGTGGGTGGTGGGGAAATTTTTTACAGGGTTCTTATTTTTTTGAACTTCCAAGATCAAAGTGTGTGTCACACTTCAAATGAATCATATCCCTTTAATTCATAAGCACATGTGTATAGTTTACTTGTATATATACTCAGAAATGTATTCACTGACAAGGATCAACTTGCCAGTTTGCTCTTAAACGAGTGCTTTTTCAAGCTTCCATTGTGACTCTGCTGGTAAAAGATTATCTGAATCACCAGTAGACTGTACTGGAACTGGATTCGGTTTTAACCTTCATCTTTGTCCTGATCAGTACGGTTGGTATAAACCGACATTTTTCGATATAATCTGGTAGAAGTATCTGGTATGATATGATTTCAATACCGGTAGGAGCTGATTGCTTTAGAAGTAAATGTCCTCAGACTGTTACCAATCACAGCATGGACCTGGAAGGCTACAACAGTTCCCATTCCCTTAAGCCTAAGGAAAGAGACGAAAATAAGTGATATTTCTTCCAATTTATCATGTTTGCTTCGCTTTCTAGGTAACCAAACAGAAAATGACACGGGAAAACAAAGGGTGGAGTTTGACTTTGCTCAACAACAAGAAAGACAAAAGCTTTCTGATCAAAGTAAACTTGATGACATTACTGGTGCCAATTAGTCCAGTGCTTTATCTTTTCATTTTTTCTTAAACAGTTATTTAAAAATGTTAACTAAATTTTAATTTTTAACAATAATGAAAGATTTATTTTTAGTCTTATTTTAAATTTCTAAATTTATTTTTAAAAAATATTGTTACTGAGCAATTAGATTTATTTGGTCTCCCAGTCGACTTTCGATAGCGAGAACTGAGAGCAGGTAACGTAAAAGCTTTCTTTGAGGCGCATAGACAAAAAGAAGAGTTATTTTCACCATTAAAATTCCAGAAAGAAGCTTGCTTTACCCTTCCCTCTAACACAATAAAGGAAGAGGAAGAATAAAGATTGCTTCTTTATGCTTTTTTTCTTTGATTTTCCAGGAAAGTTTTTTCCTTTAATACTATCATCAGTGATCAGCTATCTGATCACTGTGCCCTTATACCCATTAGCGTCTTCGTCTAATCACGGTAAGCTTCTAACCTCGCCGCACCTACCCTTTGTTTTTCTGCTTTGTAGGGGTTCTTATAGTATCCTTTTGTGGCCAGTAGCAGTCGAATTTGGATTCGTCATTGCCCTTTTGGTGATGGGTTTCGGGGGAAATTGGTGTTCTTTTTTGTTGGACTTTGTGTTTGTTTCTGGGTGATTAAAATTTTGTTCTTTAGTGAAGTTTTGTTTCTGATATTGTTCGATTGGTGGGCTTTCCTTAATCCTTATAAGCTTCATTCGTAGACAGGTTTTGGGGTAATTCTATGCTGAGACTTGTGAGAATTTGTGAATCTGCTGGTTATTAGGGTTACTGAATGATTCGCTTAACCAGTCAACCTTAGCTCTTTTTCTGCCTTTAGTGACATTTTGTGTTCTTTATGTAGTCCGTTTGCATGATTTTACTGTTCTGGTTCAAATGAGCTTCCATCTGACATGTCGAATAATGAGGACCGATCTTTATGGGTTTGGAAACCTGTAGGTATACAAACCTGCATACAACTTCTTTAGAGATCCAAATTCGGGCGAAGAAAGGGTCACTCGCTGGTGTTGCTT
>JANIJF010000005.1:5537814-5553470 GCA_024520955.1 Erythroxylum bequaertii
AACAATATGCAAAGCACAATATATTAATTATTATATAATTTTAAATCATATGAAACATAAATGAAAATATATCTAACAAAATCTTTTATATAGATTATAACATAAGGAAACTGATATTGAAAATAAATATTCAAACATATAAAAAGCCAAATAATATTATATAAATCTCAAAATAAATATTCAAGTTGAGTAAATAGTTAAATACATAATAAATTATACATTTTATTATAATATAAGAAGATTTGCAACATCAAACTGTACGTTACAAAACAACTGCACAAGAGATTAGAGACGATAAGTTTACAAGATAAACGTAAAGATGCATTTGTGAGAATTATGTGTAAAACATAAGGGCAAAAGAGACTAAAAAATAAGCTCTTTCATTGATCTAAAAATCTATCCGAAAAAGACATTTGAAAGGCTTTTTTTGAAGAACTCTAAATTTAAGTTTATTAAAAAACTATATTTTAGCTGCAAAAAAAGTTATATCTATTAAAGAAATACTTTTTTATTATACAGTTAAACACTTTTTTTTTTAACTTTTGTGGTGAAAAAAAATACTTATTAATCTCGTTAAAGCTCGTCTAAACGGCCACTAAATCAATCTTCCCGGACATAACATAACGAATTTTTTTTCTTGAATTTGAAGGAAGATGGAGAGAAGAAGAGGAAAAAGAATAATATAAAAGAAGAATATTATTGCACTAAAAGAACATTACTTTATTTCTGGCCGTTTACTTTTGTGCACATAACTTAATGTCACGTTTCATCTTAATTCCCTTGTACTTAATCCTTTGTTAATACTATAAATCAAATCACATCAAACTTTGTTTATACCTTTCCCTTCTACACATTAGTTTGTCCTGAGACGCTTTTCTTATACTATAATCAAATCACATCTTCTTCGTTCTTTGTTTTAGCCACAGCAGCTTCTTTGCTCTTTCTCTTCCAACCCAAAAGGACTTGGGAACCACGAGTGCAATCATTGTTCAAGTAAGAATCAATCCACTTGGAACATGCTCTATCTGCTTTACAAATCACACGAATACAGCCAAAAGATCTAGTCGCTCAAGCGTGCATTTACATAACAGAAAAAGACTAAGTATGGGTTGTTATTAATACTATAAATAATTTATAAAATATATTTTTATTTAATAATAATAATTATAATAACAATTTCTAATGATCGCATAATTAATCTTATAAAAAGCTTTGTACAAAGATTGATTAATTATAAATTTTCCTTTTTTTATGTTAGTGTTCATATAAACACATATTTTTATCATATGAAAACTTAGAGTTGCACTTATAAATTGTTATTGATATGACCTAAGAGCTTCTTGTAGCTTATGACATGTTTGATTGAGTGGAATAGTTATTCTATTACTGATGTATTGTTATTATTATTATTACTATTCTTATTATTATTGTTGTTATTATTATTAATTTTCTTGTTATTATTGTTATTATTTATTTATTCTTCTTATTATTATTATTATAAGAAAAATTAATAATAATAACAATAAAATTAATAATAATAATAAGGAAGTTAATAATAATAATAATAATAATAAGAAGAAGAAGAAGAAGAAGAAGATTAATAATAATATTATTATAATAATAAGAAAATTAATGGTAATAAAATAAAATAAAAAATTAATAATAATAATAGTAATAATAATAATCATCGTCGTCGTCGTCGTCGTCGTCATAATACCAGTAGTAGTAATAGTAGTAGTAGACTATAATAGATATTTTAATATTTTTGTTTGTTATTCCTTTGTCATCTCAAATGTATGCTTTTCAAACAAAACATTACATACATTATCATTAGAAATTCTTAGGAATAAACCAAATTAAGTAATACCTATTACATTTTATTCCTCATCTATTCTATTCTTAAAAATAATCATTCCATTCCTTCTCTATTCTAGCAGGTAAATCAAACACCCTGTTAATCTCTAAATAGTATTTAAGAAAAATCTCATTTAGGACATAATTTTCTTTGAATTTGACGTAAATTTCTTTGAATTTTTTTCTTGAATAGCTTTTGCAAATTGGGTTTTAGAATTTATTATGATTGTTTCCTAAAGTTGAGTCTATACATACATATAATTAAGCATCTACCAACTACTTGTTTTAACTTCTTCTTCTGTGTGTTTAAGTGTAGAAACTCACAATTACGTGAATCTTAGAAGTGGGAGCCTTGTGCTCTATATGAGATCAAAAGCTGCACGCTTTCAACTATTCAATTCGAGTTCGGTGAAACTCATAACAGATAATCATAACAAAGACAACCTTATGATTGCCCTCTTTGTATCTCAAGTGTAAGTGGACTTGAACAGTTGGAAGGTAGTAAGTTGTGCATAGAGAAGTTGGAATAGTAGGACAAATGATGCATTGGTCCAATAAGCTTTTTTTTAAATATGTGCTTACAAATCTCATAAATTCGACTCAAGGTCAAAAGAGTTATGATTTAGATGTTACTTAAACAAATCATCTATGGCAAAACTTACAAAAAAATTAGTTAAATTAATTATATCACTCAATGTTTTCTTAATACACATATGAAAAATAACAATTATAGGAATTTATATATATATATAAAGTGAATAACTTTGAAATAGTGCTAAACAATAAGTGTGATTAGTAATGATAAGTGTAGTTAAACTTATTAAATGAAAATAATAAGGGAATTGATTTGTCTTCTTTGTTAGTTAATTGTACTCTTTATGAGTGCTTTGTTTACCATATCTAGCTCATAATCATATAAAATGTTTGCTTCACATTCATAATGTCAAAGTGCATAATCATAATCCTTGATTTGCTATCTAAATGGGCAGCAAAACAAGTTTGTGATCTATAAAACAATACCCTAATCAACTTGGGTAGATCTGCGTATCATGGAACTTAACAATTTAACACTTGTTCTTTTTCTTTATTTCTAATTTTTCTTTCAAAAATAGTTGCTCTATTAATTAAAAATATGACCACGTATTATTTAACCTCTTCAAATTCAACATATCAACATTTTTAGTTGTTACTTTTTAATGTACTATCATAAACCCACTAGTCATATAATCAAATCAACCCACTGCTTCAACTAAACCCTCTTTTTCTTTTAGATATCCGTTAAAAGGAAATAAGGATTGAGTGAAATTTGGGAAATTTTAGTATATAGTTGTTACGATTATTGCTGCTTATTTGATTGGATGATAGTGCTAGAAAGTCAAAGCATCCAAGGAGCCGCATTAGTTGACACTACACAATGAATGGATGCTATTCAGGATTTCTGACAATAATGTGTCGTAAAAGCAACCCTGAAGTTTCTCTAATCCCAATGCATGTTTCTTCTTGATCTCCTCTCCCCCAAAAACATTGGAACTTCTCTCCCTCCTTAAGAGCCTCACCAAAGTTTGAATCTTGGTATTGCAGAGGGGCACAGGTGTGTTCCCATTTTCGTGTACTACTTTATGTTTCTCTCCATTTATACATTAATTAAATTTTCTGTTTTTGTGCTTTTCTTTGTCTATCAATCTATTAAATTTTGTATGCTACCTTGTGTCTCTATCCATCCACTCATTTATTAGCATACAAAACGGGTATAAATGAATTGATCCGATAAGAGAGAAGACTTCAAATTTTTATCTTATTTGAGCTATTAGACCCATTAATCAATCTTACCCATTTTAAACCTTAAACTAAATTTAAAGAATCAAAAAAGAACAATCATGAAAAATTAAGAAATTATTATTTTGATCATGTATAATAATCATATAGTCAATTGCTAAATCAATATTAACTAACCAAATTATATGTATCTTCTATCATAATTACAAATATAACTAAAATAATAATAATACTTGCCCTTCAAATAGTGGAAATAAAGTTTGAATTTTAAAATCACTGTATTGTAAAATTTTAGAAATATAACAAAAAAATTATATATAATTGATAACTCTTTTGCGACCCTCAAAATTTCCCTAGCTCCCGCACGAAGGAGGGGGAAACCACTTCATTTCTTTTTCTTTTTTTTTGTTTCTCACGAGATGTTCTAGGAGAGTTCCAATTATAAAAAGACATCTTTAAGTCATCCATACTCAAACTAATCCCTGCTTTAATTGAGTAGGTCCTTTATAAAAAGTAAAACTTTAATCCCAAATTTTAAATGACTGCATATATAAGGACAGTTCAAATCTATAACTTTATTTAAACCAAAAGAGCCTCCTATCAACTTACCTGTTACTTGGGTTTACTCTGTTCCTTTTTCTAATGCAATAAGAAGTTAGAGAAAAAGGAGAAAAAGGAAATAAAAGAAGCAAAGCAATGGATCTTAATGTGACTTCATATGAAGATTATTATATTGAGTAAAAGTAAATCTGATAATTACTTACTGATACGCCACGTCAGCATTGCCAACCTGACAGTGGACCCTACTTGCACGAGTGTGAGTGTTTGTGTGTGCCCTTATAAGTACATGTGAAAGAAACCCCGCCTTCTCTCTCTCTCTACCGTTTTAGCTTCTAATCTTCTCCTTCTTCACAGGCGTGGCTTTTGGCTTTCATTGCACTTCTCTCTCTAAACCATCAAGCACCCATCAATGACCATGTCTGCTTTGTTTCGTTCTCTTTTGTGTGCTCAGTTGTTGGTCACTGTAAGCGCAAAAGGACCAGAGTTCAAGTCTTGTATGTGTCTTGGTCATGCTCTCTCTTTTCCATAATCATTCTTGCTTCCATTAACGCACACCACTTTCTCTGTTTGAAACAGACAAGAAAGGTACAACAGTATCATTTACGATCCACTGTTATATACTCCTGTGTGTCCTGAAGAATTTTTTTTCTATAAAGAGCATGGATAGATGGGAGAGGCCAGCAAGAGAAGATCGGTTCAGAGAAAACCCTTCTTTCTCTTCGACTCTTCTTGATGCAATTTATCGTTCCATAGACGAATCAGACGATAAAGGAGAGGAAGAGGTGATTCTGTATAGAGAGGCTACGAGGAAAAAGCTTGGCAGTGCTTGGAGAGAAGATCGCAGAGAGGAAGTAACCAAAAGTTTTCGGAGGGCATGCATGATAGAGAAGTGGATGGAGAAGAAAGTGAATTATGAAAAGAGCAGTGTTAGGAAAAATTACATGGAAAATCGTATCGAGAAGAAACCTTCAAAAAAGTTTGATTCTTTGTTGCTGAACTCAAGCTCCAGCTCTTCTGAATCAAGTTCTGGTGGTGGGTTCTCTTCTTCAGAATCTGAACCAGTTTATGCTGCTCTCAGGTCAAGATCATCTTCATCATCGACAAAGACAACTCACACCATGCAGAGGCCTAAGCCGATCAGAACTAGTGTTTCTGAGAGTCGTGAAAGAGCTTTGGGTGAAATAGACATGTTTCATCATCACGAAAGAACTCATGATGCAGTACCAAAGAAGCCAAAGAATGAAGGTCGATTCATCAAAACAAAGTCCAGAGCTTTGAAGATCTATGGCGATCTCAAGAAGGTTAAACAACCTATTTCACCAGGTGGTCGACTTGCAAGCTTTCTGAACTCTCTTTTCACTGCAGGAAATCCCAAGAAGGCCAAGATTCCTTCTTCTGTTTACGAGAAGAGCGACAACAAGAAGTCCGAGCAAGCATCAACATGTTCTTCAGCTTCCTCATTTTCAAGGTCTTGCTTGAGCAAGACTCCTTCTTCAAGAGGGAAACTGAGCAATGGAACAAAAAGGTCTGTCAGATTTTACCCTGTCAGTGTGATTGTAGACGAAGAGAGTAGGCCTTGTGGGCATAAAAGTCTTTACGGAACTGATGAGAGTGTAATGACTGTGACGGCCACCAAAAGAAGTTCATCCATTGAAGAGCTTAAGATTCATGTAATGAAAGAATCTCGCAGAGTTGAGGAAATTGCAAGAGACCTTCTAAAGAATTATCAAAAGAAGAATGAGGGAGTTGACAATAGAGAGTTCTGCAGTGGCAATGAAGGGTCTATAACAGATGATGAAGATGATGATGATGCAGCAAGCTGTGCCAGTTCTGATCTTTTCGAGTTAGATAATCTTTCTGCTATTGGGATCGAAAGGTATAGTGAAGAATTGCCAGTGTATGAAACAACCCACCTAGATACTAACCTAGCCATTGCAAATGGCCTAATTCTGTAATTCACTGGAAAAAAAAAAGAAGAAGAAGAAAAAGAAAAACCAGAGACATATATTTCTATTAGCTTTGATCAGTGAATGGTGTGGGGAATAAGTTTTTTTTTTCTTCTTCTTCTTCTTTCTGTTGTTCATTTCTTTAACTTCTTTGATCTGTATAGTTAAGCATCTTTATTCCTTAATATTTGATCAAACATCGGACAGATCTTCAAAAGGAAAAGATGGGATTTCTTACACTTGCATGAGAAACTGTGATCAGAACATCCAAAAAGATGATCAGGAAAGAAAGTAAAGAACAAGTGATTTGACATTCTTGCAACCTCTCTTTCACATGCTACATGTTAAAGTAATTAAAAAAAAGGAAGAAGCATGGAGAAGATCAAAGATGAGGTTCAAGAGAAGGCAGATTTTCTACAATTATCATCTACTGCAACTGAAAAGAAAGAGCTTTTTCTTTTCTTTGAGTCAGCTTCACTAGAACACTATGTACCTTGCCAAAGATATAGAAAATGGTGATTATTAGTTAAAAAGAAGTGACATCTAATTCACAAAATGATTTGATTTTTATAGTTTATTTTAACTCAAGTTTTTTCCAAACTTAAAAGAAACTATTTCATTAGAGTTATCTATATAGTTATAATATAATATAAAGTATAAATACTCTAAATCATAAAAGTTAATTAAAAAAATTTCACCTTATCTAGAACACTAGCAATAATATTCTTAAATTAATATTTTGATTTTGTGATAAAATTTTAATATTTTTATTTAATTCGATGGTTGATAATTTATTGGTTCCTCCTTTTGGTCCTCAACCTAAGGGAGCATTAGCAGCCATTTTTAATTGTTGTTCCCCTCTTAAGTTTTTACTCGTTACTTACCTGTCTGCCATTGAAAATACTATTTCCTGTCTGACTTGCATGTGTTAAGCATGCCGCCGGTGTTCATCCTGAGTAGGATCAAACTCTCCCGAAGAAGAGTTTGATTGCTAAAAAATACTATAAAAAGGATTCATCAATTAAAGAGGGTGAATTTTGATGAAGTTAGTGGAAAGAAAAAAAGAAGATAGGTGCATGGTCTCCAAAGCTGTGGACAAGAGGATCTCATCTTTGATCCTTGAGACTTTGATGTCAAATTTGGTTGGCTTGTAAGGTTTAAGCATGGTTTCAAAGTTTTTGATATGTTTACTCCATTTTTTGCTCAAAGATTGACTACAAAATCTCATCATTTTCAAGCCAACCAATTATCTTATAACGATATCCCTTTACAACTTTAATCAATCAATAATCTTGTCTAGTGTTACATTTGATGATAATAAAATAATATAAAGAAGTTAAATTGTATGCACTTACGATAATTTGATATTTAATTATTCTTTTGTTTCTAAAATCTCTACATGAAAAACATAACAAAGTACAATTAAAAGCAAATGGTAATTAAGAACACTAAAGATGGAATTATCACATGTTTATGTTGAAATGATATCATTACATTCTAATCTCACTTACCCATTAAATTGATGAAGTTCAAAAGAGAAAGGAGGCACTCCTTTTTACTTCCTATACCCTCAACACCCCGTCTTTGGAAGACTTTTTCTTTTCCTTGGAGGCTCAAAGTTGAAAATACCAAGTGGCTAGAGTCCAAAAATGTTCACATGCTAAAAGAAGACAACTTTTCAAAATTATGGTTCTAATTGCCAATTGGCATAAAGATACCTAGGAGGTATAATGACCTTCACTACTTTCATTTTGAATACATAGAGAGGGAAATCTTTTCTTGGTTGGAAATATATATAATATAATATAAATGAAATGGAATAATTATATAAAAGACTATCATAGTGCACAAGACTATTTATTTTGCGAAAATCGGGAAAAGACACACAATCTTCTCTTTATATTTTACAAATAAATTATTTTTGTGACTTGAACTCGTGACCTAATACCGAGCACAAATGAGTAATATAACGCCAATGTGTCTCTATAAGTTAACTTGTATACAAGATTAAAAAAAAAAGTGTTGTTGGTTATATATTGTCAGCTATCATGAATTTTCATAACATAGGATTTCATATATTATTATATTAAGCTAGACGTGAAGGACTTAACAGGACCACTAAATCATAACAGCGTGATATGTTGATTAAGGTATCGTAAAATATGTACGATTCTTAACTGCAAATGGCATTTTATATAGCACGTCCAGTACTGAAACTTAGCTTGAACTACAGGAAAAGAAAAGGCTATCCTATGGTCAAAAGGTGGTATAGGCTGAAAATGGCTATACATGTATTGGAAAGATCAAAGATAGCATGGGGGGACCAGTACCATGTTATTGTTAATTAGTTACTAAACATGTTCTTTAAATTACTTTTTAAGGAAAAGAAGATGTAGCTAGCAGCTGGTAACAACAAATTCCTCAAGGAATTTGCATTGATTGAAGCTAATTAAAGATCTAATTAATTGTTTAATTTGGTCATATTCGAAAAGCTTTATTCCAAAAAAATGATTTTTTATGTGTGTGATAAAAATATGATTATTTAATATTTTTATATTATTGTAAGTTGATTTCTTATAATTAATAATAATAATAGGGATCTTAATTATGCTTTTAGAATAAAAATAATATATAATAGATTTATCCCGTGAAAAAAAGACTCTTAGTTAATATTTTAAGAAATAAACCGATTCGACTGATTTAACAGTAAAAATCTTAAACTGACTAACTTTCTGGTTCAGTTTTGATTTGATTTAGTTTAATAATCTTTATTGTTAAAAATCGATCAATTTATTAATAAATTAGTCAATTTTTATAAATTAATTATTTTTTATAAAAAATAAACATATTAATTTTCAATTAACAATTTTTTTCACTTAAACTTTAAATTTCGATGGGCATGGATATTTTCTTCAATTATTTTTAAATTCTTTAATTTTATTCAATATTTAACCAGTTTTTTAATAGTCTAATATCAATTAAACTTTTTAAATCTTAAACCTCTTGTCTTACAAGTTTAACTTTCCATCTAGTTTTGAAAATACTGCCCTTGGTAAAGAGAATTCTATATATCTATATATAAGTGTGTTAGCTTATTCATTAATTGGTTTTGCATGATCAGAAGAACAAAAAACAATCTCTTAAAAATAATATAGGTTTGGTATGGAATTAATTTTATATTAGTGAGTAAGCAAACACACTTAGAATTGGATTAAATTCTCTTTGCAACATAAAGAATTGCATTGTTTTCATATTTTTTGAGAAGTCATATTGTTTTCATATTGGTTGGTGAGAAGTGGGAGGTTAGACAGACAATGATGGTGGGTGTAATATGACTATGACTACACCTACTCTTTAGAACTGGCATTATTTTCTTTTTCATCAGAACCCTAATGATCATCATCACCCTAATAGTCTCTGCTGATGCTATTGTTCGTGAATTCGTTCATTCTAGTTAGGGGATTGATAGTGTTTAAAACAATCTCTAAATAATGCAGAATTCGTGTTTCGATCGATACTGGAATTTCAACGCCAAATAGCACAAGTTCTGTCCTGCTGCGTTAGGGATCGATCGCTGTTATCAACTGTGTAATCACTCGTGGACAAGGTATGTCACTCACCAACCATGCAGGCTATAAGCAGATAGAATTATACATTGGCTCCTTCGATGCATGTGAGGACCAGCTTGGGTTTGGAGTCTCCGTTTACACCACAAATGGTTGGATCGTCTGCACAACAGAATCTATCAGGTGTCTACGTTGAAGGGTACATGCTGGGGTCTTGTAAAAGCAATGATCTCTGCTTTTCCTTTCTTGTAAAGAATTAAATTTGCTTTTAAGAATTTTTTTTTCAAGAGATGTGAGAGATTTTGAGCCTCAAATTTGATATCCTACCTGTTTGCTGAACATGTTCTTGCTTTGTTTTGTTATTTTCCTTCTTAATTACTTATTGTTTGATCATTAAGCAAGTAGACATGCTAGCTCACTTAAGGAGATGTTTTGTAGGTCTAGAGAGATAATCAACAAGGATATTTCTGTGACCTTTAATGTGTCGGATAGAGTATTTATAAGAGAAGAACCACTCTTGCCAACGAAGCAACTAACTGTTGGGAATCTTTTTCTGGGATTGACCAAGGATTTTTTGAAAAGGAGGTGTTGTCAATTTTAATGACAAAATGATAAAGAGTGAGATAGAAAGTGAATTATCAATACTTATTTTTACAGCAAGAATTTTCTTATAACTGATATGATAATGACAGTCAAAAGGATTAAATGAATCACCTGCATATCTACAATAATGTTGCTGGTCATTGATTTATTTGAAAAGCACAACACTTTAATAGATGTCACTAGTATCAGTCTGGAGGATACGTTGTCCTTTGTCAAGAATGAGATAAAAATAATACCGAAAAGTTAATAATCAAATTTTAAGAATCGTCTAATGCCAGATTTTATCAAATTAGTCTTTACTTTTTATTTTATTTGCTAGTTATGGATATCTATATATATATAATTAACCATCTTCCCTAATTGCCTAGTAAAAACCATCACCATTGCCAAACCAAAATGCCGGGAATGCCCATTATCGTTTGTATGTGTTATTCCTTTGGCATGGGTATAACAAGAACGTAAGAAAAGGAATATGGAAAGGGATGGAGAGTAGAGAGGGAGAACATGGACATGGTAACTTTAAATAGAGTGTTAAAGTGTGAGAAGTGAGAACAGAAATGAAGACATAAAGAAAGAAAGACAGAGATGGTTGAAGAGAATATTGTTTTTTTGGTGATCCCAAGAAGATGACTGATATGTGGGGAAGTACTGTTTGAAACATTTGCAGCTTTTTCTTTTTGTCTTTGGGAAAGGAAGTGAAGGTGATGAGATGATGACGTATGAACCCTAAGGCATGTGGTTAAAGTAGTGATCGATGACATTTTTAGATCATCTAGCATAATACGGCATTCCTAGATTCTCTTCATGACCTCACTTTGAATATCAACATACATCACTGGCTCTATTGACATATCTACTAGATTCAGATACTGTATTATCTCAATAATTGAACGGGTGATGCCTATAGAATAGAGTACGACACAGAATAACAAGAACAAATGATCTGTTCCTATTTTTAAAAGTATTATACAATATAATTTGAATTAAAGCGTACTACAGTAAAGAGAATATAACAAAAGCAAGTTCGATGTTATTAATTATTTAAATTAAATTTATTGTTTAGTTTTAATTATTAATTTTTATATAATTAAGTGTCTTTGTAACTTTTGTTTTCTTGTCTCTTACTCTTTACAGTTGGTGAAACATGAATTTCAAAGGGTGGGTAAGGAAGCATGCCTTTGATCTATGAGTTAGCTTTGTTAGGAGAATCATGGATCAAGGATAGGCATTTAGAAGGCTTTCTCTTCTTTTTATTTATACATACAAATAGAAAAATAAGAACCTACCACTACTCTATGCATGTCCTCTTCAAACAAACTTGATGTTTATGTTCTTGATATGACGGAGAATAAACTTTAAGAGCTATTAATTTGATGGTCCTTTTCCTACTACTTAGCTTGGACTCACGTAAGCGAGCAAGCGGTCTTTATTTATTTCTCGTGAATTATTTGAATACAATTTCTTTGTTAGTTAAGAGTAAGATTATGTAGTGCTGAACCTCTTTAAATCTCACATGTTAACGAAATTTTTATCGGGTCGTTGTTATGTTTTATTTAAACCCTTTTCTTAGTGTTGAGAGCTCCCTAGCTATTACTTAGTCTATGACATATAGAGAATCATTGATCATTAGGCCATCTAGTTGGTATTTAACCACCATCAAAACCATTGTCATTGCTTGGATCAATCTAATTCAACATTCTAAAAGCCTTGCAATTATTCAATTCCCGCCCATTTTGTTTAGTTCTCCTATGTGTTCTATACACAGAATGCAGTATGTACTAGTGGAGTAAGTAGATAAGTTAGGGTCAATCGTTTAAACTTTCATCGGATTTAATTGATTTAATCGTAAAAATTTTGAACTATTTAATTTTTTGGTTGAAATTTTCGATATTATTTACTTTAAAATTTTTGTTGTTAAAAAACTAATCAATTTATTAATTGATCGATTATTTTTTATAAACTAACAAGTTCTTATAAATTAAAACAAATCAATCAATGTTCATTTAATAACCTCTTTTTTAATTAAACTTCAAAATTTTGATAAATAAGAAAATATCTTTTAATTATTTAATATTTAGTTAATTTTATAGCGAACTAATATCGACTAAATCATTTAAATTTTTTATCTTATCGATTTAACTTCTAGTTTTTGAAACATCGGTAAGATGTATTGAAATAGTTTAAGTTCAAAGCTAAAAGCTAAAATCAGGGCAAATGAATATTGCCTATATTAGCATCTGGGTTGGAAATGGGGCTCACAAACTCAGGGCCTGGACCCATGCAAAAGTCCATTCCCAGTGATGGAAGATTCAATGTTCTTAATTTCCTTTTTTATAATTTAGTATTTTTAAATATTTTATTAAGAAAATAAATTGTTATTAATTTTAAAAAATTAAACTATGCTACCAACCTAAATTTATTTTTCTAATTTAATTATTAATGTTCACTTGTTGAATCTTAGTTAATATTCTTTATTTATTTACTTATGATAATACATGAATATAATATATTTTAATAGAAGATTAATTGCACATTAACTTAAATTTTAAAATTTATCATTAATAACTTAATATTTAAGTAATAACACAAATTTAGAAGAGATTTTAACATAAATTTTAAAAAGTCAAAGTCAACATATATATAAGAGTTCGGGATTTTGGATAAGGTCATAATATACGCAGCCTTCCTTTTATATTTTTACAGAGACGTTGATTTATGACAATATCTTATTATAAGATACATAAATAAAAATAATTATTTTCAATTAATGTCAAAAAAATAGCAATAACAATTAAGATTGACAAAAAGTTTAATAGAATTTTGAATTAAAGTAGGGTGAAAATAATTTTATTTAAATTAATTATTAAACTTGGAGAATTTAACATAAACTTAATTCAATCTATCTAAATTTAACTCGAAGATTTTGAACTCATACTGAAGATTGTGCGTGGGACAAGAACAAGGTGCTAACGGAGGGCTGATTCCAACATTAGTTGGGCTGACTAATGAGTTGTTAGACCAAACCCAGTTGATGTTCATTGTACTTTGTTATCCCTTTGTCGCGTTGAACCAGAAGCAAGCGTGGGGAGAGACATAGAGAGAGGAGAGGTTGCGTATGAACTTCTAATTCAGCATAAAGCAGCAAAATGAGCTTTCTTTTTGGGAAGAGAAAAACTCCTGCAGGTGATGTTAAAGTTGGGATCTTTTTCTTTTTATTTCAATGTTTGATTGATTAGTTCTTTGAAGATAGATGAAACTGAATCTGCAGAGAGAAAAAGGGGGATTAAGTTGAAAAGGTTTGCTGTGGTTACATTGTGCAGGACCTGTAAATCTCGATTTATGATAAGAAAGATTGGAATTTGATTCAGTGAAGTTTGGTTTTACTGAAATTTTAGTTCTGGGTCTGTTTTATTTATTTATTTTTGTTGAAATTTAAATTTTATGTTGGGGTTGCAGAGTTATTGAGGGAAAACAAAAGGATGATAGACAAGTCAATAAGGGAAATAGAAAGGGAAAGGCAAGGCCTTCAATCCCAAGAAAAGAAGCTTATTGTTGAGATCAAGAAAAATGCCAAGCAAGGCCAGATGGTATAATTCTTTTCCTTCATTAACATATTGACAATGATGTTTAACATAAAGCAGAATGGAGTTAAAAGATTCCATAAAGCCGAGTCTGACTTGTTTTTGATCAAGGCTTAGTTGAATTGAATTGAGTGAAAGTGAATCGACTTATCAATTGTAGTAATGCTTGTTTTGCTTATTAATGGTGGTGATGATGGTTATTGGTATTTCATTCTTGTCTTAAGCTCTGTGGAGAAATTTGGCATGATAGTTGCCTGATGGGAACTTAGAGGTGGTAACATTTGCTTACTGAAAGAAATCTGAAAGACAACTCATCTTTTCCCTTATTTCTTGGTTAAATATTTGACCTGAAAATTGTTCGTAATGGACTACTGAGGGCAGCCGGAAACTATGTGGGAGTCTTAAGGAAATTTGTGGTGGACTAAACTGACTGTATTGCAATGCCTGAGTTCAGTATGGATTCAATGCTGTGAGTTGCTGTGCATTTTCTCGTGTTACTGCTTACACTTGTAAGATTGGTCCACTGTGGCTCTGACTTCTGAGCTATATTTTTCCTTATGTAAATAAAAATTCTAAATTTCTTACATGTTCACTTGTTTCTTTTTCCTGATTCCTAGCTTATTTAGCTAAAGGACTTGTTTGTTGTGCTCGGTTACTCTTCTTTCAGGGAGCTGTGAGAGTAATGGCAAAAGACCTTATCAGAACACGACATCAGATTGAGAAGTTCTACAAGCTTAAATCACAACTTCAGGGCGTCTCTTTAAGAATTCAGGTAAGATGAGATTGGTTTAAGTAAAGTTATGATGCTTTTTTCTTTCTTTCTTTTTTTTGTGTGTGTGTCTGTGTGCTACTTGATGTTTAAGATGAGATTACTTTTTCAGACATTGAAATCAACACAAGCAATGGGGGAGGCCATGAAAGGTGTCACAAAAGCTATGGGTAAGATGAACAGGCAGATGAACTTGCCTTCACTGCAGAGGATAATGCAAGAGTTTGAAAGACAGAACGAAAGGATGGAAATGGTTAGTGAGGTGATGGGGGATGCCATTGACGATGCTTTGGAAGGGGATGAAGAGGAGGTTGAAACTGAAGAGCTTGTGAATCAGGTGCTTGATGAGATTGGAATCGATATGAATAATGAGGTACACCTCATCTTTCTGAGTTCTAACAATGAACAAAACTAGCTTTATTGCAATAATATGTGGCATTTAGAGGGGAAAACAATTGGCAATCAGGAAATTGTTTGATATTTTCTTTTGTTTTTCAGCTCGTAAATGCTCCATCAGTTTCTATCTCTGCACCAGCTGCAACGAACAAGATTGCACAAGCTGAATCAACTGGGGGTCATGAAGAAAATGGATTAGATGATGACTTACAGGCGAGAATGGACAATCTAAGAAGGATGTGACTTTGATTGTAGATAGAATTGAAGCTTATGTTGGGATAAATGAAATATGTGAGTGATGTAACATTAGACTCGGATGCATTGTTAAATTGACGTAACAGCAAACCAGTGAGAGCTTTTGATTTTGTGAATATATACAGTTACATTAGTGATCAAAAGATTTTGGGTTCAAAGAGTAAAAAGGGGTAAGCTTTTTACGAGAAGTTGAGGTTAATAGTTAATCATTTGCTTTCAACAAATGAGTTTTAGAGATGGAAGAGCATTTGAATCTTTTGCTTAGCCTGTCTGGCAATTTCTTCTGCATCGTCTTGCGCTTTCTTAAACTTCACCTGCGGTCGATATCTTATCCCCTGCAGATTTAGTA
>JANIJF010000005.1:5561107-5572779 GCA_024520955.1 Erythroxylum bequaertii
AGAGCCTCGAGCTCGAAGGGAGATAGTGCATACCCAGAGGGCTCTCCTACTCCCTAGACGCGTCTACTGCCTACTGTAATTTAGCTCACATTGCAGAAGATTAGTTGGTCTCTCTTTGCTTTAAAGCTAGCTAAAATAGGAGACAGTAACTATTCAAGTGCAAAGAGTAGTGTCTGCTTGTATGCAATTTACACAACTGCAATCTACTAGTTAGCATTGTCACAAGTATCCTGATTGTCTTTCATTTACACTATTTCCAGTAGAGCCAAGCACCGTGCTTGAGCCATGATTTGGAGGATCCTGCGCTTGCATCTCAGCCAGTTCTCTCACTCTTAGCAAAATTGGTTCTGGGATGGGCATTGAAGCCGCATTTTTCCGGGCGTTCATCTATATCATCAATCAAATAAAAGCATATATGCATTAGCCATCAACAAGAAGCAACAGTTTTGAAGGTACATCATAACTACTTACTCACCACTTTATCTGGAGTTGTGTGTGCACAACTGGCTTTCAGCAGATTCCTCCATTTGTCCTAAAAAATATTTATTTGTATCAGCTAGAGTTCCAGTCCTTGGAGGTTGCAAATTAACATAGTTGTAAAATACAATTACAACTCCATCTACAAATTTCTGAGCTTAAGAGTATCAAGATTCAGTGGCTGACACACCTTGAGATCAACAGAGGTGCGGTATGAATAGGATGCAAAGGCGAGCCTTTTGATCTCAGACCACCTCCCGGCTCCATATCTGGATACACCATCAACTAGTTTCACAACTTCAGAAAGAGTCCAAGCTCGATGATGCTTCCGTCTAATTCCACCTTTTAACGTTGGCACACTGACAACATTTTTATCTGGATATATAGACGAATCCAAATGTGTTGCTACTGCATTATGTCCCAACCGAGAACTAGTCATTGCAGGTAACTGCTGCTCTCTCTCCACTTCATCCAGAAACTAGGCAATGCAACAGATACTCAAATCAACAATACAATTGCTTTCAACCAGTACAGGAAGGTATACTGCTTATACACATATATCCCTGATAGGTATGACTGGAATTACCTGGGGCTGGAGCTGTTCAGGAGCAGATCTAGCCATCATGACTTCCGATACAAAAGTCTGAGCACCAAGAGTCTTTTTCACCATTGAAGTTGCAGCATCCATGTCACCATAATTGATTTTCTACAGAAAAACAATTCATACAGACAATAACTACACCACCTAATAACAAAATAATGAATAAAAGAATGAAGATAGTGCAAAAAAGTCAATTAAGAAAACAAAATAACATTGAGAGAATATATGCATGGATGCACATGTTCATGATGAAAAAATATACTTGATATATTGTACAAACCAGAAGAGCTGCATAGTTTTTCCTTGGACGGCTTCTTCTGACCCTATAAACACAAGGAACTTTAATCCCAAATCCTCCCAGAGAATCCACCCTCATTACCACTATCCTCCCATCTGAAGAGGCACTGATACCAGATCTAAGATGAGATTTTGGGGACACTTGTCCAAGTCCCAAACTTTTAGGTGATGTTATCAACCTTGTGCTGGACACTTTTGACTCCATTTCTGAAAGTTCTTCAATATAACGTTTTGTGGGCTTCCGAACTCTTTTGTTAGCTCTCTGTTCCATGGCATGTTCATCACTTATGAAATTGCCATCTTCACTATTATGGTCTCTAATTTTTTTTTCAGCAACAGTTTGATGATCTTCTAGTTGGCTACGATGGCCAGTTGGTAGGCTTTTGTGGTCCCCATTTATATCTCCTATTACTGAATCCTTGACATAACCATCACCGGCATTATCAGAACTTTCGTCCTTAACCAATTTGTTATCTTCTATAACAAAAGTTGTGGTTGAAACATCACAAGAGTTGGTTAATCCCATAGCAATTCTTCTCTTAAGCCACAGCTTGTCCTTGACTGTAGTTTCTCGCCCAAATGTTGCCCTAAAAGTTTCATGCAGTTCTTTAATTGATAAATTGTCCAAACAGATTCTCCCCTGCAGCTTGGAGAAGTCAGGTTTTGAACCATTGATGAAGATTGAAGATGATGATCCACCTATCTGCTTATCTGAAGGATCTGAGCACTCCCCAAGACTCCCAACTTGACCCATTAGGGATTCACCCAAACTTTGAGCCAATGAAGGGATGGACTCCTACAAAAGAGTTTCAGATTATCATCAATACCAAGCAATTTATCATGCCTATCAGAAGAGCGGCTGTCTAAAATCACATAAGCAGAAGAATAATCAGGAGATAAATATGCTATGTAGTGCTATATTCCTCTTTCACCTTTTGAAGCATCTCCTTAACGTATACAAGAGATTTTAACGGCCAAGCAGGATCCAAGACACAATATTAGTGCCTCTAAGCTTGATATATATATAGATGTTTTTAATGTAACAACAGACTTACTAAAAGAAAAGGAAAAAAGATTCTGTATAAGAAACGCAAAATGGATATACAATAGAATAACATGAACATGAGTACAGATAGAGTTCATATCCACCTTTTCGGGTATCACAAGATGTATACCTATTCATTCTCCAGCCTCACCTTCAACAAGAGAGCGAGAGAGAGAGAGAGAGAGAATAGATAAACTCTCTCTTCTTTTACTTTTTCATTAATCCCTTTTTTATCAATATTCTCACAAATATTATTCCTCTCTCAAAGAACTAAACACTCTAAACCCTTATACTTAAGATATTACCCAACTAACTTTTCTTGCTATACAAAATTATGCTCAACCAAGCTAAGTAATGATATTAAAGTGAAAAAATCCAACTCACAGATTTTAAGAGACAACTTTAGATGAGGAGAACTGTATAAGTAAACATGAAGACATGTATTATTTTCATTCTCGGAATGAAAAAGGACAAAAATTTTCATGGTAGAAAACATGTCAAGACAACCCAAATTTACCTCAAGTTGCACACTTGATTTTTCTGGATCAACATCAGTATTCTCAGTCCGTGACAAACCTGGCATAAGTTCCACTTTAGATGCAATAGAATAAGTTTAGGGAATTATTCACTTTAGAACAGGTTACATGATCAGCTAAATGATAGCAGCACCTCACAAATGGCGAGGATACGTAAACCAGAACAACTTTGAACAACAGAGCAAATAAGAGACTTGAGAAGGGGATATTCCCAATATGTAGTCAAGAAATTAGTCCAAATTGTTTTGAATAGCTAGTTTACACAACTCAGTAACAGTACAATTTATCACCAAAATACAAAGGAGAGTAAATATTTCAACTTCTCAAAAATTAAGAAATTCAAGTGAGCTTATGTTTGCATATGGTGCTCTCCTTATGAGCATCCAAACTGGCATTTTCTGATTTAGCTCCCTATATGCTATATAAATTCATAGTCCTAATGGGAACAAACCTTCCAATCTTTCTAACTGGGGCACTCCAGTTGAAGATCCTTCATTCGAAAAGCATAAAATACCATTCCTGGTATCAGGAACAATATGCATTTCACCAGTGTCATCTCTAAGTAGCCCTTGTACTTCCATTACTTCATCATCTGTTGCAGGTACTAATCTCCCATCTCCTTCCAGCTGCACATTCACAGGACATGTATGTTCCAGCTCATTAATCTACTTCGAGGGATTAAATCATTACTTATCCTTATTTGCTCCGGGATTAAATCATTACTTATCCTTATTTGCTCCATTAGTGACCAAAAAGAACTTTAAGCCAACGCATGAATTAATTGTTCAATTCCATACATCAAGTCATAGGGCTTAAACCCTAATTAATAACATCACTGATACATGCAAAAAACACTGTATCCACTTGCACATAGTTAACAAATAGGGTCAAGGGCTTTCAGGCTAAAGAAGCAATGGAGCTTAAGTAGATGATGTCTCTGGAACTCAGAGTTTTAGGCAAAGTAATTAATCAGTCCCCTAAACTAAATAGAAATGCCAAATCAATAAAGGGAACAGCACCTGCATTATAATCTATTAGATAGTAAAACCATAATAAAACACATTGTCAAGAGCATAGTCAATATACTTCCATATCTTGAATGGACGATGACACAAAAGAATATTACTGAACATCGTCATCTCATAGACAATAATATGAATCCATAAATTACTGAGTCAAAGAATTAAGTCATTTCTGTTTCAAAGCTCAATGTTAAGATGAAGTTGAGATTACTAAATTAAGCTCAGGTCAATCTGCAACAAATACAACTTGAACTCCAAACCAATTTTTATAAAATAAAACAAAAGCAGAATTTACGCATCTGTATCTGAAAATGTACCCGAACTAGCTTATAGACAACTGGGCTGGTAATCTGCTTGGGTGAAAAGAAGGGTGAACTACTCAGCTCACCCTCAACAAACTTCCCTTCATCACTCCCCTCAACTCCAACCTCTGTTTCCATGTAAAATCCAGCAGATGCAACTCAAATACAAAAACTGAACATCACAAACAGAAAATGACAAACACAGAATTAATAAAGACGGCTTATTGCACCTCTACAGCACAAAGCTTTATCTGCAACACTAACAATAAAACATGGAAACTTAACTTACATATGGTGTCAGTGTCACTTGGTTTAACTTTGCCCCCACCCAATACAGAATTGCATTCAATTCTTACCATTATAATTTTCATATGTTAAATCTCCATCATAAATTGCTCCAAAAACAGAAAATCACAAGCCTATTTCAAGCAAAAATCTAAACTACCAAACTAAGTTAAAACTACCAAGTCCGTTGAGAGATATCCCATAAACAACGATTTTCGCAAAAGGACAACAGCTGAAGATCTCAAATAAATCTCCAAACAAATCATGCAAAAACCCAAAATGAACTAACACCAACTGGTTAAAATTTATAGTTAACCCAATTCCAAGAAAACCAAACTCTTTCAACGAAACAAATTATATGTTGAAATTATACAGCAAATTACACAATTTTAAATGTTTATCCAAAGATACATAGTTTACACTTCACTGACAATAAACAAAGGTAAATTCGGTTTGCACAAAGTATAAAAAGAAAATTACACAAACTTCCAAAATTTATCCGACAGAGTAAAATTCACACTACGTTAACAACAAACAAAGCTAAATTCAATTCAAAAGTGGACATCCAAAAACATACTCGCAAACATGAAAAAGAAAAAAACAAAAAAAAGTAAAAAAAAGATTCAATTTTTAGCTCAAATCAGAAGCCAATAGTCCCAAGCACCAATTACGAAGAGAGAAGAACTCAAAATTAGAATTTAGAGAGGTTGACGCCAACTGAGAACTGACTGACCATAGGAGAGGGAGTCGCGTAGTGTTGAGTCGTCAACGAGTTGACTCAGCTCGTTCCCAAGTAGATAACAGTGACGGAGTTCGCGAACAAAAGTCGTTTTTAGAGAGAGAGAGAGAGAGAGGCTTTTTCAGTAAGCTGTGTTTACTGTTTAGTGCGCTACAGTTGCGGATTCCAAAACTGTTGCAAACTAGAATTTAATTCACAGCGCGTGGCATCCGGATGAGGATGTGTCGCTTTCTAGGTTTTTCTCCTTGAGGAAAATGTGTAAACGAAAATGGAACGGAATCGCTTTATTGATTGACCCTTCAATTTTAATGTGTAAATTCAAAAATTTTGATTGTCTTAAAAATTTTAATATATTTTAGTAGAATAATAATATTAAAAAATTATGATTTATGGGAAGAATGGTTAAACTGTAAATCCTGAATTAATAAGTAAAATTTAGATTAAATATATATTTTTAAATTCATTTAAATTTTTTTCTATAAAATAATTTTGTATAAATTAAACTTGAAACTAATAAATTTTCTACTAGAATCAGTGTCTCCATCAAATCAAAATAAGCCTATGTTTAGTTAAGCTTGTACCGGTAAAACTTTTATGTTAAGCTTTTTTTCTGTAAATCTTTTATAAAAAAAACTTTTTTAAGAAAGTAATTAACTATTTGACTGTTATTTAAAAAAGATTCTTTTTGAAAGAGTTTCATATAGTAGACTGTTTGGTAATATAAAAATAAAATGCATATTCACTTTTAACTATATTTTATTTTATAATAAAAATTATTTAAAGTATATTAAACAATATGCAAAGTACAATATATTAATTATTATATAATTTTAAATCATATGAAATATAAATCAAAATATATCTAACCAAATCTTTTATATAGAATATAACATAAGTAAACTAATATCAAAAATAAATATTAAAAAATATAAAAAAAAATAAATAATATTATATAAATCTTAAAATAAATATCTAAATTCGGTAAATAGTTAAATACATAATAAACGGGAAGATGCATTTGTGAATATTGCGGAAATTAAGTGTAAAACATAAGGACAAAATGGAAAAAAAATAGACTCATTAATTGATCTGAAAAATTTACCCGAAAAAAAGTTTTTTTTAAGAAGCTGCAAATTTGATCTTCTTAAAAAGCTATATTTTGACTGCTAAAAAAATCATATCTATTAAAGAAGTATTTTTTTTATTTTAAAGCAAAATACTCATTAAAAAAGAAAACTTTTGTGGTAAAAAAAAGTATTTATTGACTTTCTAAAAGTCCATATAAACAGGCACTGCGACTGTATACTTATAGATCTTTTCAAACCCTTTATTTTATAGAGATTCTCACTAAATGTTTTTATTATTGAGGCTGTCCATTGAAATGAAATAATTCAATCTCTTTTTGAAACTTTAAAAAGTATTTTTGTAAAGTTTGAAATTTTAAAATTAAAATATATTAATAAGAAGGAATTAAACATATAAAGATCAGGGAATATAACGAATTATGTTGATTACCTTTTTTTTTTTTTGAGGGCAGTCATTCCATTCAAGCAAGCTAGTAGTAGCCGGCAAGACTTCAAAAGGACAGTAGAAAAAAGAGAGTGGAATGTATTTAACTGAGACAAAAAGCAAGGAAAAGTGAACGACTTTGTAACATGTGTACTGATACAAGTACCATAAAAGCATGGCAATCTCTTTACATCTGAAAGAAAAGGCCAAGTATGGTGCAGGGCCCTTTTGACCAGTTATGATCAATTTCCGTTGTCTGATTAACCGGATTGACATTATTTTGGCCTCTTATCAACATTATGAATGAGACTTTTGCCTTTCCTGGACTCCTAAGTCCTAACACGTCGTAGGAAAGAATGGCCAAAAGGGATGGCTACGTTGCACCTTCTGAGTTCAAACATGGGGCCAAGCTAGAATTGTATGTCATGCAATTCCAGGACCTGATTCCTCACGTCTCTTTAAAAAGATCCTTCCATGTCATAGAAGTCCTTGTTGCTCATATAACAGCTTCCGCCCGGTATTCTGAATTGTGGTTTGGATCACAACCACAGTCGTCTGAAACGTACTGGTTCTGCAACCGCGATCGTCGAACGAAATCTAATGGTTTCAGCTAACAATGGCTGCAATAACTTATCATCACGGTGTTGAGACAGCCTCTATGCCCTGGAAGAAAGTACATTGTTCATTGAACAAAGCCTGTGCTGGTTTTGGAGCAGTATAGTTTAGCCAAGTGGGTGTCTTCTCTATCAAGAGATGCCTCCCATCAAACCCAAAACTGTTCCCTGTTTCAGGAATTCATGCATTTCCAATTCATACAACGGTATTGATACTCCTGAAAGAAGCTTTATCTGCCCGTAGCTCTCTATAGATCCTGGGAGGGGGAGAATATGTCAAGTATCCACATGGGATCACGTCTTCTTAGGGCTTTCTGGCTTTCTGGTATCACACTCCCTAAAATAAGTCTACAAATAAGTTCCAAGAGATGCCTTAGTCCCCACAGAGTCATAAACAAACTGGACACAAAGTCCAAACTTATGAACATGAAACTTGCGTATCTGTGAACCCAATTGCATAGTGAAAATATTCAGACGTGTGCATATCTATTTTCTGGGCAAAGCATCTCTAAAAAGACATCAATTTAGGAGCTTCCGAACTCCAAGAACACGGATTGGTGTTCAAGAAGACTAACAAACTCCCAATTCCTAATATAAGCATTGTCGCGGATCCACTTAACCCACCGTTTTTGGGTAAGGGAGGAGTGTTTCAATGCTAACAACTGCAATAACAACAATATATCATTGAAATCTTGCTGAAACACTGGCTCGAAGAAGTCCAAAAATATAGGGTCTTACCCTCATTTGTAGAAAAAGTATTTCAATACTAACAAGAAGGAAAAATCACTTTGGAGCATAGAAAACTGGCAAAAGATTTCCCATTTCCTGATCTCTTGGATGTATCAAAAACATAGTTACACATGCACACGCACTTCACTGGTGCAACCTCACAAACACCTTGTGTCCAGAAAAAAACAAAGTTAAAAGTGTCGCCTCTTTTTCCTTAAAGATCAAACTTTTAGCATACATATTTAGTAGAGAATAAGGCTTGTGATGTTGGCGTTCCTAAACTCCAAGAACGATAGACTGGTTCAAAGAGCCTTAACAACTCCATTGATTTAATCTAAGCATCGTCTAACATCCTCTCAGTCCATAATTGGCAGAACTTAGAAAAAAGGAACACAGACGATGCGACAGTCAAGATCACAGCCAAAAGAACCGAACATCTGACGCTAAACTAACCAAAACCACCGAATAATATCCTAAGAACTTCAAAGGGTGGCAACGGAATACTCTAAAAAAATCCAGAAGTGGCATAATTAAGATACATCTGATCTTCACACCTTCAGTTCCTTCTATAAAATAAGACTGTAAGCACAACCAAGTAATAACTTTTGCTGAATTATGCTAAGAATCATACCTGAAAATGATTCATTTCTGACCTGGAATCACTGGTCAGAACTCAGAACTCAGAAGTTGAGAACATAACGAAGTACTAGTTCCTGTGAATGCGGAAGAACTGCAGAAGGTACAAATGTTTGGTTTGTATCTCTACGATCTGACGGTGGTGATGAATTTAAGCTTCGCATTGAACGGTTTAGATCGAGAGCTTAGATTATTGGCTGCCAACTCACACTTTTCTGGTCCACCAATGTGTGATGATTTTTCACTGTGATTAAAGTTAATTTATTAATTTGTTTATAACATATATGATGACGTCATCTTTATTGATTTTTTTAAAAAAAATATAGTGAATATCATTGATTATCAAAGGAAAGAACATCCAAAATACTACTAGGTGGTTCTGTCCAAACCACAGAATCTGCAATGAAATGAGAGGTTCAAGCTAATAAGGGAGTCACACCGTTCGCAGATTGACGGACATAGTTCAGCGTCACATTCGTCTCAACCAAAAAAGACTTACAATCAGAAACTAAAAGTCTAAATTAAAAAAAAATCAATATAGTTAGAATCAAGAATAGCTTTAACGTAAAGTAGAGCATCTGATTCTATAACGGTATTAACCCCTCAACCTTAATCTAACTAAGTGCTTCCTTTATCGCGAAAATCTCTGTCATTGTTGCATCCAGACGTATTGGGAGTCGTTGTTGCATGGCTCGTATAAACGAACCCCTATTGTCACGTAAAACCATAACGAAACCCACAGCCATATTATCAAAAAAAGCAACATCCACATTAAGTTTTAACATACCTAGACATGGTTTTATCCATGAATAAGAAACGTGAGTCAGGTTTCGTTCGCCCCCGTAGCTTTTGCAGCTAACCAATCATGCAAAAAATCCCAAGCTCTATGCACAATTTGAGCAGGAGTTCTACGTCGCTGGTTCCAAACTAAGTCGTTTCAAGTTTCCCATAAAGACCATACCACTATTATACCCAGACAAACCAAATCAGTATCACTCAACTACAAAATATGCACGATCCATGAAAAGAAATTCCCAGAGGCTGCACATACGACCATAAACTTGCAATAATCCAACAATCTCTTGCTACCTCACAATCAACAAGACAATAGAAAATAGTCTCCTCATGCAAATGGCAAAACGGACAGCTACTATTAATAGGAATATGCCTCTACCGAAGAAGCGCCTGAACTGAAAGAGCTTGGCTGATTGTTCGCCATAGTAAATTCTGGACTTTGGCGGAACTTGGGGATTCCATAAACGCAGCCAAGCGACCTTAGACTGAAAAACTTCAGAAGGCAAAATAGTTAGTATTTTGTAAGCACTCTTCACACTATATCGACCCTTTGAATCGTTTACTCAAAACCATAAATCCTCAAAGACTGAAGCTGATAAGGGAATAGACCGAATTGCCTCACACTCCTTCTTTGGAAAAACCGAAGAAATCTTGTACATATCCCAACGACCCTTCAAGATTAGATCTGAAACTCATAGAACATCCGTTACAAATTATTAATAAGAATATCAAGGGGTTAGATTACCCTTTTTCCATTAGAGTCTTCAAATAACAACAACAAATCAATAAAAATTTTACTGCTAAGTAAAGATTACGAGAAATTTATTAGTACATAATCTTATTCTTAACCAGTAGATAAGTCATTTTGAATAAATGAATACAATTTCAATTCTCTCACACTTTGTGCTTACGGTAAAAAAAAAAAAATTTAAGAAACTTTAAAAATATCAATATTTTGGAAATTTAGATTATAACATTGACCGAAACAACAAAAAAAAAAATTTAACCAATGAATATAACTACATAAAAATAAGAAGAAAAAAGTCAAAAAATCAACATACTCAATATATAAAGCTCCTTGATTTGCGAGAGTACGTGGAAGGTGATAGTATATGCAGTTTTTCTATTTTATTTTTATAAATAGTGATTTTCGTGATTTGAACCCATAAATAAATTTACGATCACAAAGAAGTAGCCTTATGTACGAGAAAGACAGAAGAAAAAGATGTTAGGAACTTTTGAACTTCACAAGGAAAATAAACAAATCAAATCGTTTCTACGGTATTGGTTAGTATCCACTTATACAATAATGACTGAGAAAGGGAGTATAAATCCAATGCACAATAGGATTTGTACATTCTTCTTCATCAAGAAGATGTAATCTTAAGCAACGAAGAAGAGACAAACACCAATATTTGTGATCTCAAGACACAGACCATTTTCCAAATTCCACAACTTAGAGACTTGGGAGGTGAATACTAAGCATTGTTAATGAGAAAACCAATTGAAAGAAAGCAACTTTGAACTTGCATAGCACGTAGGTTGAAAGGGGATGGAAACAGAACAGGTGCCTTTTTATTTTGCAGGCGGTCATACTATTCTGCTTGGAAGATGGTAGAGACGAGGAGTGCTAGAACGATGAAGAAGGTGATGGGCTCTTCTATAGGTGTGATGTGTACACATATAAGCGGTGGATACCCGCAATAATACATGAGAACTTAAAAAAACTTGATTTGAAAATGTAAGAGAACATATAAAAAGCATATAAATGAGAATAAATAATTAATTTATCTAAAAAAAGATACTGTATGAAAAATATAATTAAAATTTTCATATTTTTAAATAATTCATCATCTGATAACAGTTTTAAATTTAATATTGATATTTTCATCTGATAAGAGTTTTAAATTTAATATTGATATTTTAGTAATAAATTTAAGCATAGTATTTGGTTCTGCCGGATTCTGACAGAACGGGACGTTGCCATTTGGCTCCATGAGTTGGTTGTTTCTTGTGATGATTTCAACGTGGATGTACCTGCAAAACAAAGAAGGCACGTCGGGGGTTGTTTCCCGATTAGCCCCT
>JANIJF010000005.1:5590248-5620374 GCA_024520955.1 Erythroxylum bequaertii
TGGATCACTTAACTTTCTATTACATGATACGATCAGGGCATTCATAATTCCGACAGATATAACCCAATTTTCCTTGTGCCCATAATTAATTTTTGTCATCGACTTATTCATTGCCTAGTCATTCGTACTAGTTCCTCTATACATTTCAATTTATTTGAATACTTCACTTGTGCGTTAGTATAACATTCCTCATATTCAATTTGTTTCTCCCGAACATGCTTACACAGAATATGACGTGAACCTATATATTCCTCAAATTCAGGAATTTAGTCATCTGATCCTTTACTTCAAATGTAATACATGCTTTTACAACACACAATCTACCTCTCTTGCTTGAGTATCCGCTAGATATATGACTCCACTATTTGCTTTATAATCATTACATGTTCGTATTTGAGCATCAGAAGAAACAAAGTAAATGTCCATTTCTTCTTCTTCTCCTGTTCTACAGATTTTCCATTAAAATTTTAACCTTTTATCACAAATGGGCAATCACAGGACTCTCCCAAACTATTGAGTAATTTCATAATTCTGTTATGAAAATAAATTTGTTGAGGTTTAACGCCTCAAAGAAAAGTTTACAGTTAACTTTTTTTTGTTTCATTATATTATCTTTTAAGATATAATCTCCATTAGTCACCAAAAGTATTTCTTTCTTCAAAAACAAGTTGATAAGAACTCCCCACTACATGTCTTATCACTAGTTTAAATCCTTCATTACTGGTTGAATTGCTTCAATAATTGGCGAAATGACAAGATAAGATCAATGATTCCAGTTTGATAATCAGTCATAGGTCCAAAAGTTCACCTAAATCTTACAAGTGGCTTCATTACTGACCCATAAGATACAAAAGACGCTCCCGGGGGTTGGGACCAGAGGAGAGCATCAATCATATGACTTTTGTGCTTTGCTTGTGGAGAGGGTGAATTGGAACTTTAATGATCTAATCTCATTAAGGGCCAGTTTAAACCACTTTAACCTTAAGACAAGAGAGGAATGCATGTGGGGAAAGGAGGAAAGTACAAGCAAAGTTGAACCAACGTCCATTCATGAAACAATCATTGGGACCCTTATCTTGTTCTTTAGTTATATTCCGATCTTTAAAGCAACTAGACCTTCATTATTTAATCTCTACTAATCTTCATAATAATGATTGTGCAAAATAGCTGTCAAAAGACTAACCACATTAAATGTCAGATTCTAAAAAATCTAAACTAAGTGTAGCAACTACTTGAATTGTCCCAAAGCATTTATCAATGGAAAGGACAATAATTCTCAAGGTTCTAACTTAAGTTGCATTTCCCCCACTTTTCCAAAAGAGTCAAAAAAGGCAGATGAATTAATAAAAATAGCTTCACAAAACAGAAGAGTGGTTATAAAGGGCATAAAAGAAATCGGTAGACGCCAAACTTTTACTATACTCTTCATATTGAGATGCAAACATCATGAAGAACCTTTTGACAAACACAGGAAAAGAATAAAGTAGGTTGTTGAGAGTTCCCATCAAAAGCAGATCATGGGATGTCACCAACATGAAATGCTGATGATCATAAGTAAAAAGACGAAATAAATTTGGTTTCATATGTACCAACCAAAGAGTTCTAGAGATTCTAAAGTTCATCTTAATTACAACCACATGTGATCAATCAGTTAACACAATCTCTTCAGATCATACCAGATATTGCAGCCTACATCAGATCCATGAAGGACAAAGACAAGTCAAGCATTGATAAACCAAATTCTTTCCAGGGAAGTACAATTGGTTAAACATTTTCATACATTTATAGACACTATTGAAACTTGTAAATTTCTTAACCTTTTATTCCAACTGATAATGTGGAAATTACACTGAAACTTGAGCCGCGCATACATATCTGTCGTCAAGAGTTGTTGCATTATCTTATCAAGTTTGTTTGTTTGTTTTAATTTCTAAGTAACCTTCTTATTCTACGTGAAGAAGAAGCTCAAAACCTACCTGAAAAGCTCAGTTCAATCAATTTACCCGGATCTAATTCTCTTCTGATTGACCTTTCCATTAGACTTTAAAATCCCACTTGATTCTCCTTCTGATGAAGCTTCCACTGACCTGGTGAAATTATTTGAAAGATCAGCATAAAGCTCAACCACCCTTCTAATGTTATTGTTAAGCTCTCGAATCAACCCCACATTCCGAGACAGGTTATCGGGGATCTTCGATTCATGGTTCTGATTTATTTCATTGATTAGCAGCCTGTTTTGATCTAGAATGTCTTGAACTTGCACAAAACTCTTCTCAAAGGTTTGCAAAACCCTGCCATCGCCTTGACTTCCATGGCCTATGCCTGGAAACAAATCCCCTTCCATTTCAATACCCCTTCAATCAATCAATCTCTGCAACAAGAGAAATTGAATTTTAGAACAGGGCCAGAAACAAGCTATTACACAACAAGAAAGCAACAATTAACTTCAGGTTTCAAAGAAAAATTAGCACTGAACAAATAAGATTATGCTCTGGTGCAGGCAGAACCACGGAGGAAATGCCAGAAACATGTCAAAACTAGCTTTCCAGAAATCTGGGACCATACTATCTAAAACCATCTATCCACTTAAGAGCCCACTGCAATAATTGATGTCATTTGATGTGATTACTCTCTTAACACTTGATGCTTTTCTCTTTTCCTCCGAACCCAAGCACGATCACACAAAGCATTATAGAGCAACAGCACGATGTGTGCAATTTCAAGGATAAAAAGAAAAGGAGCAGCTCCTTTAAACGAAAGGGGAACTTTTTTCTTCGAAAACCCAATTCCAAGCCAAATATTTTGGTGGAGATTCTGGAGAAGAATACAGTTTTCATGAAGACCCTCAAAAAGTAAAAAGCTTTTAGTCAATGCCAGAGAAGAAAAAATCTGCAGAAGAGAACTGAAAAAGAAGAGAATTGACCCAACAAAAATGGATAAAAAACAGATAACTTTAAGACATTCTGCAACTGGATATATGGGATCGTTCCAAAAGTTATGGAGACCTACAACGTTATTTAAGGTCCAAAAATACAAGATTCCATGATAGGTTTAACCAGAAACAGAAGAATAATGCTCAAAACACAACTTTAAGCAACAACTAAACCCAAAAAAAAAAAAACAGAACTCCTATCTTACAAATGAAGCCATAGGAAAAAGAAAACAATTCACACAAATAAACACATCAAAAACTGCCCAAGGAGACTTACAACGCATCGAGAGGAAGAAAGCTTGAAACTTTGCCACAATTTCCCAAAGTTCTTACCTTACAACATATTGGGCATCGAGCACTACAACTGGGATACTAAAGAAGAAAGTAACACAGTTTTCCGAAGAAACCAGTTGGAACAAAACAGAAAACAGTGACGAAGTTCTAATCTTTTAACAGTTTGATGAAACCCCAGAATCATAAACCTAACCCAGAATCAGAAACCTAAAGAGAGACAGGAAACAAGAAGAAAATCTATCATCTCGGTGTCTCTCTCTTAGTCTCGGTGACTCTCTCTATTTATCTCGATGTATCTCTCTTAGCTCCTCCAAGTTCTGTGCTCCTCGTTTACTTCAACTGCCCAATAGAATCCTTCGAGTTTCTCTCATTTTTACTTTTCATTTTGTATTGGAGTCACCGAGCTTCTAATTAATTGTAGACTAGTCCTTTCAAATTTCAAAATTACAAAGTCTATATTTAATAAATACAATAATTTATGAATTAAGAACTTAAAATTAAATAAACATTAATTTAACTGACACTTGTTGTTTATTATATTTTCACTAATGAGATATTTTTATTAAGTAAAAAATAATTTGAATTGTAATTCAAATGTAAAATATTTAATTTATAAATAAATAAAAATTAAATTATTTAGGCTTTGATAAAGTTGCTTATTTGTAAGACGATAAGGTCTACAGATTGTTCCTTTGTGACAATAAAATCACAGATTCAAGTCATACAAACAACTTCTTCGTAAAATAAAAAACACGTTGCATACATTATTATCTTCCCTACACTCAAAAAAGTAAGGAGTTGTTGATTTGACTTGAATTAATGAATTTGTTGTATATTATAATCAAGTTAATCCTATACTTTTATGTAATTTTATTTAATTAATTTTATAATTAAGTAGTAATTTTATTTAATTAATTTTTAATTACATGTATGAAATTTAATTTACAATTAGTGCTAGTAATTATGTTTCGTTGATTTAAAAAAAGAATTATGTAAAAGTTCTGTGGCAAAATTTTAAATAGTTGAATTAGAAAGGACGATTTAGCAATTTGATATTTTCAGAAGAATTTGCCGTATCAAACGACGTCGTTATTATGCGCCCTTTTTTTTTTTTTTTGTCCCCTCTCACTACTACTTCTTCTATTCTTCCTCCGCCGCGTCCAATTTTCCCGAGAGAGAGTTAAGTTTTCCCGAGAGAGAGTTAAATTTTCCGACCAACCAAACACTCCTCATTGTTCTCTTTATGCCTCCATGGACACACTCATCGCCTCGGCTCTTGAAGAAATCTGTTCTCGAGGACCCGGCGGCCTGACGCTGACCTCACTCTGGTCG
Organism: Erythroxylum bequaertii; assembly: GCA_024520955.1. Taxonomy (NCBI): domain Eukaryota; kingdom Viridiplantae; phylum Streptophyta; class Magnoliopsida; order Malpighiales; family Erythroxylaceae; genus Erythroxylum; species Erythroxylum bequaertii. Next base: position 5,594,807 of record JANIJF010000005.1, read on the forward strand.
GTTCTCACTCCAACGCCGGCTCTTCCCCTTAAGTCTGCTCTCTGGTCCAATCTGCTATCGGTTCCTTCCCTCCAGTTCACTCTCCCTGGAAAAGACACGCCTTTGAGCCCAACCGATGTCACAATCCGGCGCTTTGAAGACGCGGAGAGGCTGTGCTTGAAGATTGCGGCTAAAGAGCAGCTTAGGGATTGCTTCGTCGGTCTCTACGATACTCCGTCCTCCGGCATCTCAGCTCCTCAGCTCCGCGCTCTGGAACGGCTCGCCTCCGCCAGGTTACAAATTTCTTTCTTATATGTCTAGGTGTATGCATATGTTAGTGAGGTTTCTGAAAATGTTGAGATTTTCATTGTTTGGAAAATTTGTAGAACGGATGGAATTACACAGAATCAGTTGGCTAAGGAGTTTGGGATTGAAGGAAAGAACTTGTTTTATATAGTACGGAATCTTGAGAGCAGGGGGTTGATTGTGAGGCAACCGGCGGTGGTGAAAACGACGGAAGCTGGTGGTGAGGGGGAGGGGAAGAACAGCTGGAGTGTGACGACGAATTTGATATATTTGTATCGCTATGCGAAGCATTTAGGGATTCAGCAAAGGTTTGAGATTAATAAGGAAGGAAGGAACTTGGAGAATGTGGGAGACGAGGAGGAATATGGTGGTGAGGTTTTTGGAGATGGTTTGAGAGATGAGGTGCTTGTGGTGGATTATTTGCCCGCATTGAAGGCTATTTGTGATAAACTTGATGAAGTGAATGAGAAGGTAGTGTCTTTTTGTTGGAGGGAATGTGTGTTGAATGAGTTATATTTTGTGTTTTGTTCTGATGGTTTGTGATTGAAGGTGCTTGTTATGTCAGACATTAAGCGGGATCTTGGTTACACCGGAACTCGAGGGCATAGGTCTTGGAGAAATGTAAGTTTTTTTTATTTGTATTCAAATTTGACATTGTTTGAACTTGGGTTGTTTTCATTGTAATTCATACTAGTTGGTGATGATGAAGGTATGTCGGAGGTTGAAAGATGCTGGTCTTGTTGAGGAGTTTGAAGCTAAAGTGAATGGAAAGGTTTGTCTTGTGTTATTTTTGCAAGGATTGCTCCATTTTGGTCATGTAATCTGAAGTCCTTCACCTAAGCATAGCGTCTTTTAATGCCGTATTGTGGCAGGTTGAACGTTGCCTACACTTGTTGAAAAAATTTTCTCCAAGGGACTTTGAGAGCAAAATCATTGGATGTGGAGAAAATTGTGCCAGTGAACAAATGATAAAGTTCGGAAGGATATCTCAACCATCTGAACAGCTGGTAGAACTTCCTATCGACCATCAGATTTATGACATGATTGATGCTGAAGGGAGTGAAGGAGCTACTGTTATGGAGGTTGGTATTGATACATGTCTTTGCTGTGTTAATTCTAGTGCCCTTTGATTTGTAATTCTGTTTCTATTATTTCTATGTTTGGAACGGTGCTTTCTCTGGGATAACCTCACATTCAACAGGAGAGTTCCTGTCTTTTGTGGATTACTGGTACATTTTATTTGCTCATATTATTATCAAATATGGTCTTTTGGGAGCTTGGGACGTTTCCACTATTGTCTAGTTAGTTATGATGATTATAGGTTTTTGTGAAAGTTATGATGATTATAGGTTATTTGTGCATTACTTATATTAAGGCCTTCCTTCCCTTTCCCTATATGCTTATTTTCCCTATATGCTTATTAAGAATGTGGCTTGGCTTAACATTCTGCACCATTGCAAGCATCTTATGTTCTGGCTGCTTATCTTTTGCAACTTCCTACCTTATCATGACCAGGTATGTGGGAGACTTGGGCTTGATAAGAAAAGAAATTATCCTCGATTTCAGAACATGGTCTCAAGGTTTGGCATGCATTTACAGGCAGAAAACCATAAGAGAACAGTTGCATTTCGAGTTTGGACTTCTAGGACTCGTAATTCTGAAGCATCAAATGTATTTCAGAGTAAATCCAAGATCACCTACAGTGACAACAACTTAGATTTGGATGTTGGCAGTCCTCATGTTTCTGGCACATTGATTGAAAACCTTGTACAAAATGATTTTTCAACTTCCACAGTTGATAATGTTATTCCTGAAGACCCAAATATTGAAGAAAGTGAGCCCAATTTTTATGAAGGCTCTCAAAAAGATGTTATGGCTGATGATGTGGCCGACTGTCCTGGTAAAGTAACTCAGCCCAATGCGCCGAGAGGTTCTACTTCCAGTCCAGGACTTGATTTAGCGAACATGGAAGTAGGAACCCATGATACTTCATCTCGGATATCTCCTACTTTGTCAAATCTACCCATCTCTGTATCACATCAGACGTATCCATATATGCCGTTAACTTCTGATGGTGCCTTGAGAGAGCAGAGGATACTTCAACGTTTAGAGGTACTTTTCATCATTGACTTCAAAGAAGGGTTATATCAAGGTTCATTTGTTGTATTTATGGCTTATGAAACATAAGCCCACTTGTAACATTGTTATTCTGTAGGATGAGAAATTCATTTTGAGATCGGAGCTACATAGGTGGCTTGTCAGTTTTGAGAAAGACAAGTGCACAAGAATGGACAGGAAGACGATTGACCGAATTCTGAACAAACTTCAGCAGCAGGGTCGTTGCAGATGCATACATATTAATGTTCCTGTTGTGACAAACTGTGGCCGTAGTCGTATCACTATGGTGATTTTGCATCCATCCATTCAAGGTTTTCCACCGGAGTTAATGGGTGAAATTCATGATAGACTGAGGTCTTTTGAGAAAGAAGTCCGACGCCAGGGATCCTCTTGGAGGAAGAATAATGAATCAGTTCCGGTGTTGAATGCAGTAGTGAGATCTCAGATGTCTGCAGTTTCAGATGAAAATGCTGCTAAATCAGAAGCCATGCGCACCAATGGGTTTGTGTTGGCAAAAATAGTTCGTGCAAAGCTGCTTCATAGGTTTATTTGGGATTATGTCCGTTCCATCCCTGGGTGGGATGATATTCTATCATCTGGAAAAGATACATGCACTTACAAACTCTTTGCACTTGAAGAAGCTGTGAAGGCCATCCCGGTTGAACTGTTCTTACAGGTTGCAGGGTCTACTAATAAATTTGATGACATGCTCGAAAAGTGCCAGAAAAGCCTGCGTCTTTGTGATCTTCCTGTTGAAGAATATAAGAGCCTTATGGATACTCGAGCAACTGGGAGATTGTCAGTGATAGTGGATATCCTGAGGCGTTTAAAGGTATACTTTAGTTTTTGATGCCATGTGGAATAAAATGGATGGGAATTATTAGATTGAAAATGTAGTTTTGTCTCCACTAAGGTACCAGTCTTGAAACAGAAATATGAAAATAAATTTTTTTAATCCCTGCATCATAAAGTTGGAGCAGTGTTTTCTCTGATTCATAATTGTTTAAGGAATATTTCTAGTGCCTTACTTTTATTATATCAGGCCTTAAAACTGGTTCTGTAATGTAGCTAATACGGCTGGTACATGGTGGACATTCAGAGGAGGGATCCAAGGTTCCACATGCAAAATGTACACATGCAATTGAACTTAAACCTTATCTGGAGGAGCCATTGTCTGTATATTCAACATTTAACTTGAGATCATCTGATCTTCGCCCAAGAATAAGACATGACTTTATCCTATCAGAAGGCGTAGCTGTTGATGAATATTGGAAAATTCTGGAGTATTGTTATGCTGCTACTGATCCAAAAGCTGCTTTACATGCTTTCCCTGGATCAGCTGTTCCTGAGGTTTGTGCTTGGTGCTTTCTTTGCCAGGCTGTTTTAGTAAATCAATTGTGCCAAATTTTCACAAGTATATTCTTTTTGTCATATTATCAAATTCGGGAGTGCTAAATGCTAAGGAATCTGTACTTTGTTCATCTTGTCAAGTCACCTTAAATTGCCACCAGATTTGTTCTGCAACTTTTCATTTTCCTCCCATTTTTTTCTGGCATGATAAATATATGTCGAAATATTTCTCTTAGCGAATGCATTCTCACAGGTTTTCCTCCAAAAGACTTGGACCGCTCTTCGAGTCATGTCAGCAGACCAGCGTGCTGAGCTCCTAAAACGTGTAGCAAAGGATCATATGCACAGAAAGATTTCATATAAAGAGTGCGAAAAGATAGCAAAGGAGCTTAATCTTAGTTTGCAGCAGGTATTCTGGTCTCGTGTGCTTTTGTCTCTCTGCTTATGGTTTATCCTTTTCTGTTCGTGATAGTTTTCTTAATTTGTTAGCTTTTCATCTTGTTGACATAATGATATTTTTTCTATTTTGAAATAATCTCTTTCTTCCACCCCTTTCTTGTAAATAAGTAGATGATCATCTCTTGGCAGGTACTTCGTGTCTATTATGATAAGTATCAGCAGCGTCTTAGTGGATTCCAGAGTGTTGTAGATACCAATAGAGAGGATTTTCTACCATCTATTAGGAAGGGCTCTCCATCTTCCAAGAAAAGGAAGAAGTACATGCAACCAAGCTCAGTAAATTGTAGCAGCCTTGATAGTGCAAATGAAGAGGTGGTTGAGCTTGAGCACCGTAAGTTACCCGGTACTGGTGAGCAGTTTGAGGAAGGAGATCTTTATACTTCAGGAGATCATACTGAGCATTTCCCAATGTATCAGGATGATGTTCAGCCAAACATTGTGGGAGAACAAGAACCAAACGATGATGGGGAATGCTACTCTGTAATTAGTCAATATGCAAATTCAAAAATGAAGCCAAGCCGAAAAGGCAGGTTTTCATGGACCGATGAAGCGGACAGGTTATGACAATCCCCTCTTTTAACCATAATAATAATATACCAATGTACTGTGATGTAATCAATCAGATATGATAATGTATGCATACTGTAGGTTGTAAACTACTAGGCTCTGTTGGATATCTGCTATAAGGAATTATCAATCAGGCTATAAACCCCTTAGTGGTATTTTTAGGTATAATGTAGTGATGAACCTTTTCAATGTTTAAAACTACCTAAAAGGTATGTTTCAATGCAGATGATTCTTGTTCATTTTTCTGAGTTTATTTTGAATCTGTCATGAAAGAAGGGGATATATTTGTGTATGTAGCACCCTGATCTACCAGTTTTTAACAAATACTTCATCTTTCTGCAGGCAACTGGTGATCCAGTATGCAAGACATCGAGCAGTTCTTGGAGCGAAGTTCCACCGAATAGATTGGAATAGTCTTCCCAACCTACCAGCACCTCCAAAAAACTGTGCTAGAAGAATGGCTTCTTTGAATCGCAACACGAAATTTCGGAAAGCTGTAATGAAACTATGTACCATGCTTAGTGAACGTTTTGTGAAGCACCTGGAGAAAGGCCAGAATATGCCTTCTAATGACGATCGGTGCAGAGTTCTTGTATCCTCAGTGGAAGAAGGTCCTTATAGAAGGTTTTCTGGCACAAAGGAGTGTGTTGAAGGAGCAGATTTCACAGAAGAAAAGTGGGATGATTTCAACCAGGAAAATATTAAGAAAGCCTTTGAGGATGTTCTTCTTTGGAAGCGAATGTCTAAATTGGATGCCTCTAAGAGATTTGAATCTTCCACTGGCGAGTGGTCCAATTTAAACACAAATGGTGAAGGATATGTATGTTCCCGAAACTTCTACAGTCTGTCTTTGCTTCTAGCTACAATGTAGGGTTTAAAGTACTATAATTAAAAATCATTGTTGTTATGAATAAATTTCAAAGATATAAAATTCAAAATTAATTTCAAGTATATACAAAAATTTAAGAATCATTAATCATTACTGCCATCTCAATTTCTGATTAGTGAATGGAATAATTAAGAGTCTGATGCACTTTAGTGTGCGTGCTTCTGACTGTCTCTTTGTATTTGTCTCTATGCCTATACATTTCCATTAGCAATATCTCTAAACTATTCAGTAGATATTTAGATTTCAACATAGTCTTGGCTAAGATGTTTATGCTTTGTTGCAGAATCATGGTGAATCTGAATCGGTGCCAAGAGCTAATCTTAATGAGGACACCCAAAACCTTGGACGAGGAAGACATAAAGATTCTGTGCGAAGATCAAGATTCCAGCGCCTTCATGAGAAATTTACCAAGCTTTTGAGTGAAGCAACTAATATCAGTAGACAAGTTCACAGATCTGTGGCTGTTTCAAATGCAGTAGAGTTGTTAAAGCTTGTTTTCTTGAGCACCTCAACAGCACCAGAATTGCAAAATCTATTATCAGAAACCTTACGCCGTTATTCAGAGCGTGATCTTTTTACTGCTTTTAGCTACCTCAGAGAGAAGAGAATCATGGTAGGACATCCTCTTCTGTTTCAAACACTTTTTGATTTTAAAATTCCACAATTTTTGCATGTTAAGTGTGGCCCAATATGGCACTTGCTCATATAATTTGGGCGATGACTCTAAAGTCATTGCCACATCTTTTGAAGTGCGGGAACCTTATGATGGTTATAGCATTATAGCACTTTAAAATCATGTTAAATATAACTCACCCCTGAGTTCAACTACAGCATAGCTAACACATTAGTTTGATCTGTAAATTCTTTAATTTATACTAATTGAGATCAGATCCCTTATTGTCAAAAATTGGCACTTGTATAAACAGTTGGTTCATTCTGTATCTTTCCCAAGCTGGTCATCTCAATATGTCAATGTGTTCAGTGTTGATGATTGTTACATCCTTTAACTCGTGGCCAGGACCCAGGGGTATGGTGCTTCTTTCAATGCTTTTAGCGTATTGGAGTATAGTTAATTATTCCTTTCCCTTTATTATTGAAATGGCTGCTAAGTAGTTACATTGCTTAAGTTATCCGTTGCTCCCTTTTTTCTGCTTACATAAAGCACAGGTTTTACTCATGCAAGCGCTGAACTTTTCTAAAATTCTTCATTTCCTGGCTACTGAATTCTTAAGAGGTTGGCTAGAATGCAGGCTGTCAAGTTATAAGCTAAAGGTCAATTAATTTATGGACTCTGTTCAAAACTTCTCTAACTTATTCTTTTTCACTTGCTTGGAAGTCTTCACAACGTCAGTGTCCCTCATTGTATACAATATGACCCTTCATTTTTGTTTAGTTACAGTCCATTTCACTTATTACTGTTTCGTATGCATTTGGCAGATTGGAGGCGATGGTGGCCAACCATTTTTGCTTTCTCAACAGTTCTTGCATAGTGTGTCTAAATCTCAGTTCCCGGTTAACACTGGAAACAGAGCTGCAAACTTTTCCAATTGGCTTCATGAAAGACATAAAGACCTTACAGAAGTGGGAATCAGTCTTTATGCAAATTTACACTGTGGGGATATTTTTCAACTATTTGCACTAGTTTCTTCTGGTGAATTATCCATTTCCCCGTGTCTGCCAGATGATGGGGTGGGTGAGGCTGAAGATTTTAGAAATTTGAAACGTAAAGCTGACGATGATGATTTAAGTGATGATAACAGGGTTAAAAAGCTAAAATCTTTAGCAGACAGTGAACTTATTTCTCGCCGAGAGAAGGGCTTCCCTGGTATTAGTGTATCTGCGCAACATGCAACAATCTCAACCATTGATACTGTTGAATTATTCAAAGATCGGGATACCATTGTTGGTGAACTCCGCTGGAGTGATATTTTGGGGGAGAAAATTGTCTCTTGTTCGTCTAATTGTGATCTGACAGAGGAATTGCCTAATCTTGATAGCATCATTCCTGCAGCAGAATGGTCAAGCAAGTGTCCTTGGGAAACTATGGCTGACTATGCAGAATATCAAGTGCCTGGAGCAAAACAAGTTCATGGCTTAAATCCTGAGGTCTTCAAAGCTATTTATGCTGCTATTCAGATGGCTGGTGACCAAGGTTTGAGCACAGAAGAAGTTTCTCAAGCCGTGGGACCAGGTTTTATAGCCTTTCTGTTTTCCTCTATCATCACATTGTTCATATTTAGACTTTATGTGGATAATTAAATTTTTGTCAGTGTTCCTCTCAGGAGTAAATATGCATGAATATGCCATTGATATACTCCAAGTATTTGGATGGGTATTGAAGGTCAGTTCTACTCTTGATTTAACATTTCAGAGATGTTTGTCTTCATTTTGGTGTAGCCATGAAATAGGCAAGTGGCTCGATTAGTACAATTTAGTTCAGCAGAATGTATTAATAAAATAATTCAAATTTTGAACAGTTTTATTTAGTAATTTAGATACTATGATCAATATTTTTGTTAGTTAATTTCCAAAAGAAAAATATTTTTCTTAGTTCGTGCTGCATATGCTTCTATTGGTAATTACTTTATTTCCTTTTTTCAGTTGTGGAAGGTGAAGTTATTTCTTTTTACTTAACTAAAGATTGTTTGTTCTACATGTTGTTCACATATGATGCTGAGGCTACCTTAGATGATTTTAACTTCAATTTTGGGATTTGGAAAAATTCTGACATTTATACTTTCTCTGTAGGTTAATGCTTTCGAGTCTGTTCGCATTGTTGATTCTTTATATCATTCCAAATACTTTTTGACAGTTGGGTTCCATCAAGAACTTAAGCAACATCCAGTTAAAAATTCCATATGCAAAAATAATGATCGCCGTCCAATATCTCAGCCTCTGAATCTTGATGTAATCAGTGGTAGTTCTAAAGAAAAGGTTATCTTGAGTGATAACAATGTCCACAAAGTTACAATTCTTAATCTTCCTGAAGATGCTTTAGCCTTGGATGGGAACCAAAGTTGCAGCACGAATGAATGTGGTTTGCTTGATAAAAATTCAAGAGGATGCAATGATGAGAGGGAAACTCTTAATTGCTCTTCTGGTGGATTTAGTGTGCCAATATTGCCGTGGATAAATGGAGATGGGACCATCAACAGGGTTATTTACGATGGGCTTGTTCGCCGTGTTTTTGGTATTGTGATGCAAAATCCTGGAATGCTAGAGGTATATTCCTGTTTCTAAACTTGTCTTTTGGGTATATACAGTGATTATTCTCGACGAGGATAGAAAACTGTTGAGTTTCTGTGCTGCTTTTGTGGGCAGGATGATATTATACTCAGGTTGGATGTATTGAATCCCCAGGTAAGTTACTTTTATCTATCAATCACCATCTCATCAAGTCTTCGTTAAACTTGGTATCATCAGAGTATGCCTGAAACTGCACAATTTGCGTTTGTGGTTGTGATTATAGAGTTGTAGAAGTCTATTGGAGTTGATGATTTTGGACAAGCACCTCATTGTGAGAAAGATGATTCAATCTACTTCAAATGGACCCTCTCCTCTTCTTGGAACACTCCTTGGAAGAAACTATAAAGAATCCAATTTGGTGTACCGAAAGCATTTCTTTGCCAATCCCATGAGACCATATTTGCTTTGATACTCTCCCCTCTCTATATCGTATAGTGTTTGATGAGGATGAAACCTGTAAATGTATGATGATGCTATGTATAGTGCAGGGATCCAACTTCTGTTGGAATTTTGATTATAATAATAAAATGATGAAATTGGAATTGTGATTAATGGAGTCTTAATATGCTTATGTATTTCCAACTAGTTTGATGAAAAATTATTGGTTGAAATTAAAACTCATTACCTTGTGATGAGAATCCAAAACTTATATTTTATAGTTAATTTGTTTCAATTTTTATAAAAAATATTTAAAATTTTAACTCATTAATTCAAGTTGAAATTGTAAAAAAATAATTATAAGATAAAAGTTATTAACTTTTAGAAATTTTGTCTTTTTTTATTGTAATAATGGTTTTGATAGTTCTCTTTTTAGTTTTTAATTAATCAATTAATTAAATTTGAACCCTGAAGAGAAACTCTCTTCTTCTTCAAATGGCATGAAGCCACATGGACTTGAACCAGTCGTTTGACTTAAGTCTCCTCTTCTATCAACCATCAATCTCTGACCCCACATTCCATATTGCTAACGTGTACGGCGGTGATCTAATCTCCTGTTCTAATTCTCTTGCGTCTCTTCTGTCCTGCCTTCTCTCTCTCTGAAAATCTCTGCAAAAGCTTACACGGAAACACCCAAAAGAGAGGTAGTGAGAGAAAACCAGCAAAACAATTCCACCATAATCAAACCTCAAAAAAGATATGAACTTTTGATGTTACAGACATAATCGAAGAAAACCCAATTCTCGAAATTTTTTCTTCCTTTGTTTCAATGGCAGAAAGTGCAGCTTCTTCGCCAAAGCCCCTTCCTACACCAATGGCCCCATCACCATCGCCACCTCCACAAACACCACAATTTCAGTCCCAAACCCAACAACAACAGCAGCAGCAGCAGACAGCCTTGACAAATATGAACCCAACAACCTTAACATCACCACCTCAACAACAACAACAAGAAGTTCAGACGCCAACTCCAAACTTATCTAATTTGCCTCAGAACCCACAAATCTCCTCTCCTTCTATTGACCCGCAAATCTCTTCTTCGCCTTCTCTACAACAACAACAACAGACAATTCTACAACAACAACAACAACCTTCACAACAGCAACAACAACAACAGCTTCAGCAACAGAATGTGGCTTCTATGTCTGGATATCAAATCCAGCAAAACCTTCAGAGATCTCCTTCTATGTCTCGTTTGAGCCAACAACAGAACCAGTATGGTGGGCTGTTGAGGCAACAGCAGCAGCAACAGCAACAACAACAACAACAGGGGCTTTATGGACAAGTTAATTTTGGTGGGTCGGGATCAATTCAACAGAGTTTGCAGCAGAATTCACAAAGTCAGCAGATTGGTGGTACCAACTTGTCAAGATCAGCTCTTCTCGGGCAGGGTGGTCACCTCCCTATGCTGACCGGGGCAACAGCTGCCGCTGCCGCTGCTCAGTTGAACTTGCAACCCCAGTTGTTAGGTTCGGTATGGATTTGATTGGCCTATTTTTATTTAGTTTCCGTTTGTTATACAAGCTTCTACTTTTGTTTGTTTCTTTAAGTGTTGAAAGAAGCTTTAAATCATGATGTATTGCGCGATTGAATGATTTGGTTGATGCGTCAATTGTGTGATTTGCAAGAAGGTGATAATAGAGACTCCAGATTATTGTTGCGTTCTGTGTTTTTATGGGGATTAGTTTTGGTTTAAAAGTTCAAGTGAAGTTGGCTGTGCTTCTATAACTGATAAGGGTGCTTATCCAAGACCATTTTGGCGCTTTTGTGTCGGCATTGTTGGTTGGCTAAAACTTGGATCCCAGACTGATATTCTGCTCTAGCTTTTTAAAGATATATATTCGAAAGCAATGATTGTTCAATCATTAGTTCTATTTGGTGTTTTGTGGCTTTTGGACCTGAAAAGCTGGACTTGGGTCATCATATTTGTTAACAAGAATTTTAATCTATGATTGCCTAACTGAAACTTCATCAAGGAAAGCTAAATTGTTGCAGCTTTATCAATCAAATGTGCTTCGTACTTCTAAGAATTCACTTATTGGACCTTGATCCACTAGACATGGTGACATTTCTAAGCGTTGTTTTTGACCTTAATCTCGGCATGTAGACATTTACTGTTTGAGTTTATGCAGAATGTTCGATTTCAGGATTAGGGTTGGTGGACTATAAGTGGATTTTTTTTTTTTTTGGTTGCTAATGATTGATAGTTGCTTCAAGTTTTGATATGGTAGGTGTAAATAGTAAAGTCCCCCAAAAGTAGAGTGCTGGTTGTTCTCTAGGTGGGACACGTTTATGCAAAAATTTTCATTTCTGACATTGTTTAATTATATGGAAGAAACAGATGTCAAGGTGGCATCTTTATCCACAGTTAACAATAACGTAATCTTCAATTGGATTTACTGTATCGTTAACTTTATTGATCAAATTCTTAGTTAAGTTACTTGAATTGTTTTGAGTTAGCTAGATAATCTTGTACGTTACGATGAAAACAAGAATCTTCTCAGACTAGTTTTGCATGTAGCCGAGGCAGAAATCAGGGATGGTGCAAGGCTCCCAGTTCCATCCTAGCAACACTTCCGGCCAGACTTTGCAGGGAATCCAAGCAATGGGAATGATGGGAACACTTAACTTGAACTCACAACTAAGGCCTAATAATGCTCTTACTTATGCTCACCAGCGGATGAATATGGGGATGAGACAGCAATTAGCGCAACAAAATCCAATCTCTTCTCAGGTAGTTACTCCTCTACTAATATGAAATGATTATCCTTTTATCAGTTCCTTTTTATGTGTGTATATTTGTGAACTACAATTTTCCACACATGTTCTTTGATTTATCTTCCCGCTTAAGTCGGGTGGATAATCTGAAGTTCTCTTTATTCCATTTCTCCACTCTTTCAAGATACAACTGAGACAAGATCTTCTGATAAAACTTATAACCAGAAATTTAACGTGCTACATTTGCAAGCTGGTATACTACCATCTCTAGCAATCAATAATGTATTTAACATATTTGACATTAAATTGGATTGCAGGTTCAAAGCCTACCAAGATCATCATCACTTGCATTTATTAGCTCTCAGTTGACTGGACTGCCTCAGAATGCACAGTCAGTGATGATGTCAAATTCTTTGTCACAACAGCAGTGGTTGAAGCAAATACCAGCAATGTCTGGCCCTGCGTCACCTTCATTACGCCTTCAACAGCATAGGCAGTCACAAGCTCTCTTGCAGCAGCAATTAGCTTCATCTTCTCAACTTCATCAGAATTCAATGACATTAAACCCACAGCAATTATCCCAGATGGTACAGCAGCAGTCAACTATGGGTCATCAACCACTGCAACAACAGCAGCAGCCACAACAACTGCAATCACAACCACAACCACAGCCACAACAGCAGCAGCAACAGCACCAACAACAACAGCAGCTGCCGCAACAGCAACAGCAACTACTACAGCAGCAGCAGCAACCGCAGCAGCAGTTGCAACACCATATGTCCTTGCAACAGCAGCATCCTCAGCAACAACAGCAATCACCAAGGATGGCAGGACCTACAGGTCAAAAATCTCTTAGTTTGACAGGATCACAGCCAGATGCCACGGCATCTGGTGCAACTACCCCTGGAGGGAGTTCAAGCCAAGGGACAGATGCCACTAATCAGGTTCTTGGGAAGAGAAAGATACAGGATTTGGTTTCACAGGTCTGGCACAGTTTTAGTAGATCTTCCGCGTTCTTAATCATTTTCCTTATATTCTGCCTTTGTTTGCTATCTGGTGGTAGTCATAGGTGTTTTGTTCACTTGGCTCTTTTGCAGGTAGATTCCCAGGGAAAGCTGAATCCTGAGGTTGAAGACCTTCTCTTGGAGATTGCTGATGACTTTATTGACTCTGTGAGGTTCTTTCTCCTTGCCAGATGCAATCCAATTGTCTGTGCTGGGATGTGTGCTTTGATGTGCATGAATATCTATAGAAATTCTGTGTAGATGGGATAGAATCATATGAGTGAAGAACTACAGAAATTTTCCCGTGTCTTGCACTTAACTCCTGTAGGTTTGAAAAGTGCTGTTTTCTATTGTATTTTCTCACGCTAAACCCTAAAACTAATGAGGAAAGGAAGTTTGTATGAAGGAAAAGATTATGACTTTGTACTTGTTCATTTAGACAATGCCTTGATCTCTCCTTCCTGTTCATTGTTGACGCTAAGCAGATTCATGCTAATGCTACCTTCTATGAGATTTTCTTAAATATATCTCTCCTTTCTGCATCTGGCGCTATCATAGACCTTAATTTGCTTGTTTTCTTTGGTTCATTAGTGGAATTAGGGTTTCTGGAATGTGATTTTTCCTGTAGCGCATCATGCTTGATATTCTATACTACTTTAGCCAATTGCATACCTCAAAGTAGGCCTTTCTTTCCTTCAGTTCATGTGTAAATGATGTATAACAAGCACTTGGATTGTCATTTTAAAATCATGATATCCCCCAATGATTTCATAGCATAGCCCAATCTTTTGTTGTGACTTTTAAAGTTGATCTAACTTGTACATGGTCATATACACACACAACACTCGGTTTGTTCTGGTCTTACATATAGGAACTTGTCTTTTGGCTTCAAATTGCAGGTCACTACATTCGGATGCAATTTGGCCAAGCATCGAAAATCTTCAACTTTGGAGTCCAAGGATTTATTGCTGCACTTAGGTTTGTGCTGATCTGCTCATTTTCTATTGAAAATCTTTTTATGCTTTGATAAGGATATGGATGTATATAATGCGTGAATATTCTTTGCAGAGAAAAACTTGCAATTGACAATCCCTGGATTTTCATCTGAAGAGCGGAAGTACCAAAGAAAACCTGTAAGCATTTGAAGATCTCTATTAAAGTTCAAGATATCTGTTTCTATTCTTTGTCCAATTATTTGAAAACACATTAATGGGTTTGGGAAAAGAAAATTCCATAGTGTATATTCTGACATCATGAGAATAAAACGTGCAGTTGTCGAGTGAACTTCACAGGAAGCGTCTTGATATGGTAAGTGGACTCTTATAATTGTTTTGCTAGTGTTCTCCTAGGAATTTCCATGTCCAATTCTTGTGACACAGTTATTGGTCCAGATTTGGGCATCAAGGGAGTCCTTGAACTCTGAATCAGTTAACTCCAATCCCAAAGACCTAATCAAACAAGGACTTGGCAACCCAAATGTTAACAACCACCTGATAAGACCCTCACCTAGTTCAGAGCAGTTGGTTCCAAAAGCAACCAGCTCCCAAATGCTGCAGCAGATGACCCGATTTTGATCGATAGGTGTCAACTATGTTGATTGTTTTACTACTGGGACATTATTGGTAAGCATATGATTTACAATTATCAACATTGCCAACTAACCACTCCATGCCAGAGAGATAGAGAGACGGTATTTATGGGCAAAAACATTGCTGTGTCTACTACTCAATTCATGTTTGAAATAATTGGATTGTTTTGGTAGTATAAATGAGTATCAAATATTCCAAAAAGAGAATTTTGGTAAATGGTAATAGATTTTATGAATCAATCCATTCTAGAAAATCTTGAAGAAGTTTATTGCATATACTAGAAGTGCAAGGACCTTTCCATGGTTCCTATCAGCGGAAGGCAATTGCAGAAGTTAAAACTTTTTGCTTTTCTTGGAATAGGATAATCTCCATCTTTGCTAGAGAGGGAGAGAGAAACAAGAGTCTTCAATTTAGGAATCTAGTAAAACCTTAGGTTTCACCAGAGTTCTGACCTTGATCTTCAATAGATAGAAGCATTGTTTTTGATGTTTATGCCTAGATATAGATCATGTTTACCTACTTTGTCCCAATTCATATTTTTCCCAATTCATATTTGTTTAAAATCTCTTTCTAACCTCAGAATCTTTTTGTTTCTTTCACAGTTTTGATTGACTATATTTGGATTGATGAAAGCAGACTGTAATTATTTCTCGAGGTAGTAGAAGACCTTGCAAGTGTTTGATAAGCTTGCATATTGGATCATCTAATTATACTTCTTCAGAGTTGATGTATAATTAATTTGATTGGATGAATAGGACCATATAAGATATGCATAACAGAGTTGAGAAGTTTCTGATAAAATTTAGCAGCCCTGGTTCTAGCTCATCCAGCATTAGAATGTAGATGGAGCTTGGATTGGTGGGCTAATTCTGTAGTATCTTGTTTAGTATTTTGATTCAGGAGACATTTTTCTGTGCTGCGATTCAAGATTTCTTTGCATTTTACCAAAGCAGAATTGAGGACCAGACATCTTTCTTGTCCTAAACTTGCTTCAAATGATGTCTGCTGACTGTACTAAAATCACCCAGGTTGGTCTAAACTTCCTACCCTGACATGAATGTCTACTTCTGCATACATCAAAATATGACCATAAGGTGCTTACTATCATTTCATGGTTGGGTTCTACTAATATACTTCAAAGCTTTAATGTCACATATTCTGCGGGGATGCTCCTAGGGTTGGAAATAAGCTGAGTCGAGTTTTGGATTTGATGCCAAAATTTTTCTAAACTTGAGTTTGAGGTTGAGTTCGATGAAATTTGGTTTGATTCGTTAATTTTAAGTTGGTTCGATGCAAATATGAGAAAAGCTATCATATCGAACTCAAAAACTCTAATTTGACCTAAGTCAAGCTTAAGGCAAGACCAATGAATCTCAAGATGACTTGGGGAAGAATTCAAGAGAAGAAAATTTTGTTATGATTGGTCATAATAAAATAACTAATTAATCCAATCAAATCTTATTGGTCTTAATAAAATAACTAATTAATCTTGAAATTAAACACTTCAAAATGGGATTAAGTTTATCTTTTGATTCTCATCTGGTGTGGAGCTACCAAATCCGGTAGCTTATGTATCATTACAAGGTCCTCCATGAACATAGCTTCTTCCTTCCTTGGCACCAGCTAGCTGAAGGTGGCAAAAGCAGCAGGTCTATTACGGTATTACCCCAAGAAATTTGACACTTGGACCGCAACTTGGATCCTTTTGACATCGTTTCAGATCAAGACGTAACGTTTGGTAATAGGACGTCAGTGTAATATTTTGATTCCTCGTCCAAAAGCACAGCTCAAGGATGAAAGCAATTTGCCCTCGTGGTCCTGCATTTTGGAAAGACCAGAAACAAATGGACATTGGAAAGCGATCCATTTTCAATTCAAAGAACGTGGGAAGTGGCAAATAAGGTTTAGGTTAGGGTTAGCAAATCAGGCAGGTTCCGCCTAATTTGAGCTAGTAAAAATGTTGGAGTTAACGAATTGCAGGTAAGATTTGAGTTTGTGAGGATTGACTATTTTGACGATTTAAGCTAAATTCATTTCGATCAGCTCAAACTCAATCGAATTTCGAATTCAATCAGATCTATCTTCATCCCTAATTTGAATTCAACTTCATATAGCAAAAATTGAGTTGAAGTTGACAACATGGCTTGTTGTAAATTTGCAATAGCATCACCTAGTTACTTACTTTATTTACATGCAGCATAGAATATATTCACATGCATGTCACATAAATTAACCATAAGATATACATTAAAAAATTGAGTTAATAACGAACAAAGTCATTTGTCCTTTATGGTTGAATGGTAGCAGCCGCTGAGCTATGAATTATGATAATGCCTAAGTAGAAAGGCTATAGGAATATAAATTGGAATGTTTTAGATTTTTTTTTTAAAATTATTATTTTATATTTGTATTTTTCTACCTTTTAAATTATAATTACTATACAAAATTTAATTTAATTTAAATGATTAAAGCTTAACAATCTTAATTTTAGTTCAATGTTCCAGTTCATTGAATCAATTTAGTAAACAATTCAGACCCTGAAGAACATTCGAAAAGCTGCATGCCGTAGAGGCGGCTGTTCTATTATCTTCACCATTGGAGTGTAAAAGCTAATACGGTCAACCAGTCAAATCACATCAAATTATCTTTTGTGAATCCTAAATTTTAGGAACATAGATACTGCTTTTGATTTTATTTTTTTTTAATGAAAGATGGATTCTTTATTGGTTGATTCGAACATTGTCTTATTTGGGGAGGTCTACACATATTTATACGGGTCTCATAAATTTTTTTGTTAATATAAATGTGATATTCAAGTTCGACCTACCATTGAAAATAATGTGTATTCAACTTAAATTTCATGCAAAAAAATTTTCATAAAGATTAATAAAAATCTTAATACGGTATAAAATTTTAGCAAATTTTGAAGTTAAATTAAAAAGATTGATAATTAAAGAACTCAAATAAGAAATAATGTTGTAGTAAAAGACATTATATTTTGTCAACTTACCCTTTGCACATTTTATTAATTCAAAGATTTCTCTACTAGTTAGAGATAAAATTGTGTATTATTATATTTCTTCAAACTTCATATTCATATTAGATGTTTTTTTTTTGTAATGGACAAAAAACAACGAAACAAACGAAGACGTATTTGATTTCTCATCATTTTGAAGCAACGAATGCATTCGTAGAATCGGATTGTCCCATAAGACTAGATTCTAAGCACTCAATGATCCTAGTTTAGCTGAGAAATCTGCACATTGGTTATCTTCGCGAAGGATATGAGAAAAAGAACAAGACTAGTCACCAGCAAGTAATCTACAAATGTCTTCGACAATACTAAAATATGTATGAGAATGTGAGCATAATTTATTTATCAAATTGACCGCCTCTTGTGAGTCAGATTCCACTAGCACTTTTCGATGTTCATAATCGCAAGCCAAACTTAACCCATATCGGATGAGTCCAGATTCTCTGTCCAATATTATGATGTCTTATTGTGTTCAATAAATCTCAACCATTTATTTATATGGGGCCTGTATAGGACCCGCAAAATAAATGGCTGAAATTCTATGAGACAAAATAAGACAGAGTAAAACTGAATAGAAGATCTGAACTCATATCGGATAGCATGCAACTTAGTATTGAGATTGGTGGCATGATCAATAAACCCTGTAAAACCCATCATCCAATGGGCACAATTATCTTGCATAATACCTCCAAAATCGGCATCACCAAGATTGCCACGGGAAGTACCGTCCACATTGATCTTCACGAACTCAATTAGAGGGAAACACCAAGAAATCCATTTATCCTCACTTTGGATGCAACGCTGAAGAGAAGTAGAGATATGTTAACATTATAAATATTAATGAGATTAATTTTATGATTTAACGTTAAGTTATTGACTTATTAAATTAATTTTATGATTTAACGTTAAGTTATTGACTTATTAAATATTTTGTCTTATTTAATGTACGTTCGATAGTTTATACATTATTACAAAGAAACGTGATATTTTATTTAACAAAAAAGACATAAATTTAATAATAATTATTAATGATTATTAAAATTTCCGTGGATGGAATCTCATGTTTGCTGTCAGGAAAAATAATCACGGGACCAGTTGGATTCATCCCCTCCAAGAAGATGGCAAAGAAGAGTTGTCAATATTCACTGAGCTCAGTGGACAGTCCAATGGACTACAACATGTGTCAAATTCCTTCGCAACTTGGCAGGAAACATCAAAATTGGAGACGTCAGTGCTTGTACTCTAATTGGGGCCTTCTGGTTGTCAACAAACTTTCTAAGAGCATGCAAGAACGTTAGCTTCGGGGGAAGACAGGTAGCCGACATGACATCATTGAAGGGCAGGTGAAGGCGAAGGCGAAGGTGAATGCATCTAAGTCACTCTCATGTTTTCCTTTTTCTACTTCCTTCTTTTCTTTCTTTAGTCTTTTGAATACATTCTTCATTTATATTTTATATTATTCAGATATAAATACACTAAATAAATTGTTAATAATTTATAAATTATGTGATTTGAATAAATCAATAATTCAGAATTAATCTTTAATTATGATAAACTAGTTTCACCTCTTATACACATTTTTTCTTGTTTCAAGTATAGGCTAAAGAGTAGATGTATGGACTTGCCACCTTCTTGCAGGCTTGTGGAAGCCATTGTAGACGCTTATAAATGAATTTGTTCTGTCTGTTATCCTTTTTTTCCTTCTCTTTCCCATTTTTTTGTCAGTGTAATTAATATTCCTGCAGTCTTATTTAAGGCAAAAAGATGTTCACTTAGTGCATAGGTGACCAAACCCAAGTTCGCGTAGTTTACTGAATGTGTAATGGTTGGTGATTTGAAACATGTTGGGAAATAAAAGTGGGAGGAGGCATCATTCGTGGCCACCAGCTTGACTATATAATATGGAACGACCATGCAACCAATTATTTGTGACAACCAGAAGATAGTTTGAGAGTTCTGACTATTCTCACTCTCTCTTTCTGCTCCTTGTCCAGCATCTTGCACCTTCTGAAACTATAGAATCACTGAAATAATTGTCCAGTAACATGGGTAGGAGTCCTTGTTGTGCAAAGGAAGGGTTGAATAGAGGGGCATGGACAGCCATTGAAGACAGGATACTGATTGATTACATTAAGATCCATGGTGAAGGGAACTGGAGAAATCTACCCAAGAATGCAGGTTTTCTGGATCATTACAGAATGAACCAAACTCTTGTAAGGCTTTTTCATTACAAGAAAATCTCATCGTAAGTTGCTGTCTGATCAGGTCTTAAGAGATGTGGCAAGAGTTGCAGACTCAGATGGCTCAACTATTTAAAACCTGACATCAAGAGAGGAAATATAACCGATGATGAAGAGGAACTCATTGTCAGGCTTCACAAGCTCCTGGGAAACAGGTGCGTGTTGTTTTCCTTCTCTTTCGGATACTTCTTCCTTGTGATGAATTTTCAAATCCATAACTTGACAGGCTCTTATAATTAGTTTTTGGTTCTCCAGACGGAAAAAAAACTTGTCAAAATTGATCGTCTACCTTATTGAATCTTGTTGTACTTGATTGATTTAGGTGGTCCTTAATAGCAGGCAGGCTTCCAGGGCGAACAGACAATGAAATAAAGAACTACTGGAACACCAAAATCGGCAAGAAACTGAAAACTCAACAACGTCAGGCGAACTCGACACCTTTAGCTCAAGCTCCAGAGAAGCCGAACCTCCGGGCCCTGGAATCCACAGGCCAACCTTCGAAAATGAATGGTAATGCGAGTCCCATCAGGACCAAAGCTTCAAGGTGCAGGAAAGTTGAGATCCCACCTGAATTACGGGACTACAATGATCAGCTACATAAACCAACAACAGTTGCACCAGCATTGTTGGAGGGACCATCGTCACATCCAAAGCAGGATCTTTCGACTGATTTCACGTTGGATTTTCAGATGGACGAACAGCTTCTGTCAGATTTACTCAACATGGACTTTCCACAACTTCATGGCTTGGACACTGATGCAGCTATCGACGACAGTAACACATGCAATGATCATGGCTTTTTATCTTCAAGTTCTACCCAAACCGATATGCTTTCAGACGACAGAATTACAGACTCAGAATTTCTATCAATTTCTGGAGTAAACGAGTGTGAATTTGATTGGATTAAGGACTGAGAATTAAATGCAACGATGGAAACTGTTCATTGGATGTGTCATCTCACCCAACCTCTGTTCAGGCCTGCTGGTTGCATTTCATTTCACTTTGTATAGACATTTGTAGGACAATAATGAATGATGTCTTTTTTGGCTTTCAGTTTCCTGAATTATTCGGCACATAATACCATTTTCTGTCTCTACCTTAGTGTCACATTAGTCACTTAATAACATGAACAAAAAAATGTACCGAGACAAGATATTTGAGTTGAATGCATTAAAAAGAAGAGTGCTTCCGTGGGAAGACTTTTCTCCTCTGGCTGCAAATTGAGGTAGACAACAGTGTTTTGATGTGACATACGATAAATGCTTTTTTGAATTTTTTTGTGAGGTGGATTGGCGAAAATTAACTAGCCGTTGGATTTTCTGAAACAGTATTTTATTTCCATTTTAAGATAAAATTTGAGAGACTGAAACAGATCTGTGCTATCCGCAATTTCGCATAGCATAGCTGACCCACTGGCACTGGCACATGGTTGATGTTGATGTTATCGGAACCTACAACATTATTAAACATCACGTCCCGAAACCTAGGAAATTCGGGGGTTCTCAAATGCCCAAATGCTCTCATAACAAAAAAAAAACAAAAAAACAAAACAAAATATTATAAAAAAAATAAATAACCAAAGAAAAGAACAGCAAAACGTGGAATATCGAGGCTCCCGTAGCTTCCAAAAATAAATGAATATTTGACTAATATAATATTATCATTACTTCTTAATTTTAGAATAATGATTTATCTTAAATATTATTGCATCACATGTATCCAAAATAGCCTCCCAATTATATAAAAATAAAGTTAAGTAATATCAAACTTCTTTAAATTTCGCTTTACTGCAAGACTTGACTTGGCTTGAGTTTGATGTCCACGTACATGAAAAGCATATTTGAAAGCTGTTCATACTCTTTGTTCTTGTGTAGAAGTTTGGTTGGCACTCGTCACTTCACTTTCTGTTTCTAAACAATGATCTATGTGAACTTTGGCACATTGTTTTTTTAAAAAAAATTCTGAAATTTTTTTAACCTATCTAGAATGACAAATTTCGTAGTTTATCAATTATTATTTACTTTAAAATATACAAAAATTAATGACTAAATTTTTTTATGCTAGAAATATTTTAATCTGAAAATTATAATAATAAACCTAAAAAAACGGTTAACTTCGTTATTTCTAATATAAAATAAAGATTTAAGAATTGAGGTAAATTTCCTAATTTAAAAATGATGAAAAATTATTTAGTTTTTTATTTTCATATTTTTCTATAATAACTTTTGTTATTTATGTCTTTTTGTTTTAATGAGAGCAAACCTTGGAAAAATTAGCAAGATTGTTTCTTTATAACCAAAGATACCCAAGTCGAGTCACGTAAGTCTCTTTATAAAATACAAAGAAAAAAGTTGAGTATAATTAATATTCCTTTTCCGACTTTTTACAATGGAGTTGTTGTCTTATAATTTTTAATGTTTACAAATTAAATTCCTTTCCTTTATTTGAACTATCAATTCCTATGATTTATGAATTAAAATTCATGTAAGACTTTTTCAATTTTAACGAATTCTCTTATTTCTTCCATAAAACAAAACTTACTGCGCATTTCTCACTCGTGACTTTCTTTCAGACTTCCATTAAAATTACTTCTTAATTTTAAAATTATAATTTCTCTTGAATAGTAGACGCAAGCATCACTGCATGAAGGAATAGATAATTACGAGAATTCCCATGCACACGACCACTTATGGATCAACCAACGGACAACCATGCATATAGAGATAAACAGTGTCTTGCAAGTGGTATGAAGCGAAGATAGTCCAAATATATCTTGTTCTTGCAAGTCTAGATTAGTTTCAAGTTTCATTCTTTAACTTCACTTCGGTTGAGCTTGATGTTCATGTATATATAGCATTCGAAAGAAAAAGTTACTATTTTCAGACTCTTGTTCTTGTCAAGAAGTTTGGTGCTGTCTGCTTGTAAAAAATAGGTCCTGAAAATCGTGGCACATTGTTAATTTAAATTCTTCAAAATTATATGGCGTAAAACAAATATTTGAATCTATTTTATTATTTAATTTATGAACCTATTTACATTTATGTTTATTAATTGGCTCTGACCGCATATCTCCTATTAGTATCAGGGCAAGTGCTCTAGAGAGAGTAAAAATTGAATATTGAATCTATTGATTTAAGATTATTAACTTCTGTTCAGTGATCATAGGTGGTTTCAATAGTTGAGCCTAAGTAGAGACGTGGAATTAGTCCGTTGATTTAGCATATTCATAATCGAGAGACGTGATATTCTTAGAAAAATGGATTTCTTTATAAGATCTAAGTCTATCTCTAAGGGGTCCACCTCTAGTACCAATGATAGGATTGTGAACAACGATGAAGTAATAATAGAAAACTTTGAAAATTTTATAGATAATTGGGAGATTCCTAAAGTGCACAAAGATCAAATCTACCAACAATCAAAGTTCAAAATTTTTCAAAAAATGGATTATGCCATAAAGACTTAAGAATGTAATATTCCTTTTTCAAAATCCTTTGAAACCATCCACTTATTGACTAAAGCTTAATGAACAAATACAAAGAAAAATGTTTTAATTACATCCACAGACGGGAGCAAAGCCCTATACAAAAGGAGGAGTAAACACTTCCATTCTTATGGTTTTGAGAGATGCTAGGTTTTACGACTTTTAAGATTTCCTGTTAAGCTTTATAGAATCTACTTTTTGCACTGGTCCAATATCATTTAATTGCCATCTAAATTTGACCATCTCTCTTAGAGACAAAAACATATTAGATGTCTTAGTTTTGCAAATCAAAACCTATAACTATAAGACTAACATAGGATCCATCTCTGTAGCTTTTATTTACAAAATCCATTACAAAGCCATAACCACTGCATTTGCATCTAAAGCCTTGATCCATAGTCAAAAAGGTGAAACTTTGTTCTTACAAACAGATCTAACAAAATCCAATAAAAGGAGGATTAAACACTTCCATTTTTATGGTTTTGAGAGATGCTAGGTTTTACGACTTTCAAGATTTCCTATTAAGCTTTATAGAATCTAATTTTTGCACTGGTCCAATATCATTTGATTGCTATCTAAATTTGACCATCTCTCTTAGAGACAAAAACATATTAGATGTTTTAGTTTTGCAAATCAAAACCTATAACTATAAGACTAACATAGGATCCATCTCTGTAGCTTTTATTTGCAAAATCTATTACAAAGGCATAACCACTGCATTTACATCTAAAGCCCTGATCCATAGTAAAAAAGGTGAAACTTTGTTCTTACAAACAGATCTAACAAAATCCAACTATGTTGTCCCAAAATTCATCAAGTGGAAAGACATCAACCTACCCAAGGAATGGATACTTGAGGGTGTAACGAATGCGAGTTCACAAGTGTCTTTTAGTCTAAACACCAAAATCAGAGAACTAAAACAAGACCCAAACTATAAGATAAAACTATCTTTTGTTAGAAAGTCGAAGATTTGATGATAGTGTTTCAACATTTACCATTGACCTAGGATGAGTCTCTAGGATTCTATCTATGATCAATATCCCTAATAAAAAGTTGCCTAGGAGTTTAACATTCGACATCCTGTCTTCAAGTCTCAAAGAAGTATATTACAATAAAAACATTCCCCAATATATTTACAAAACCAATGAGCCACAATCTTCTCCAACATCTCCATCATTCTCATTAGTAATAAAAAATGTGAATAATGAGTTGTATGTCTTGGAAATTTTTTTTGAGGTGAACTAAAAATATTTGTATGATGATTTTTTCTTTTTAGAAAATAAAGAAAAAAAGATTATGATTTTTTAATATCTTCTTAGAGCAACAAAACAAACTCAAGAAAAATATTTTATTCTTTGTTTGGTCTAAATTGTACGCCCAAAAACAACATAGAATATCCTTTTAGAGCCATTAACAATAATGCCAAAATAAAGGTATGGGAAACTGTAACAAGAGAGAAACTGTAGTAAGAAAACCCTCCTTTCTGTGAGCTTAAGAGTCCATACAAACAAAACATAGTTGTAGCATCCCCATTTAAAATAAAAAATAAAAGTGAAAATGTGAATTCCAAAGACATAAAAAACATTATGTGCCAAAACAACTACACCAACACCTATTCTTTAGGAGGACAACTGTCTAAAATAGACAAAAGTTTAGAAAATCTCATATTGATCACCAAAACAAAATCTATCAAAACCCTTCATCTTAAGCCTTATGAAACGACCAACAACAATATGAGCTAATTTAGGAAAAAGAACAATGAAGACTTTCTTAACACCAGCCAAAGCTAATTGAATAGTATTAACGAGAACACAATCTCCAATTCTCCAAAGTTCTTAACATCTCAAACTTTGAATACCATCCAAAATTCTAGATTAAGAGTCAAACTAGGGTCAAAGCTAGTAGCTCCCAGGAAGTGAATACAATTGAGCAAAAAAGCAATAGTAAAACTGAAAGCCTCCATTCTTGTAGCATCCCACTCCCGCAAGACCCGAACCCGACATCGACGGTGATATCCGAGTCCGTGTCTGCGAAAATGGCATGCTAGCACTCAAACAATTACAAGTCGGTATTTTTTTTTTGAAAACACAAACATATGCAGAAGTCCGTTTCCAATGTGGGCCCAATTAATGCAAAAGTCGATAGAAAAT
>JANIJF010000005.1:6145546-6170284 GCA_024520955.1 Erythroxylum bequaertii
ACGGGCTGAGGAGAGCGTGGATGGGACTTGGGCTTGACATAGCCATTAGGTGTGAGACTGATCTTTGAAGTTTGGACCGATCGGCCCATGGGTCGTTTTGACTGGGCTCGGGCCCTGTACGACCGACTCGACCAATATTTAATAATAATTTAATTATAAAAATTAAATAAATTACTAAATAAAATAAAATTAGTCATAATTCTTATTAATAATTAATGTATAAAAACAATATATATTTAATTGATAATAAATCAAAATTATGAAGAAACTAAAATTAAAAATGTTTATTTTTTAGAAAGCTTAAAAAAATAGATTAGTATAAGACCCTCGAATTTGACAGTAAACATAAAAGAAAGAGATTCACCTCTTCTTACTTTAATAAACACTTTTAATTTAAAAGGTATTCATTAAGTCTATTTTTAAAATTATTTTAATATAATCTTAAACTTTCTAAAGTTTCTAATTTAACAACAAACTTATTTCCCTACATTTCTAAAAATATTTTTTATTTAATTGTAATAATCTTAAAAGATTAATCAATGAATTAAATTTTTTTAAAAAATTAACACTAAATTAAAAAAGACTATTTAATTGTTATTCCTTCATTAAGTTATGAGAATTAATTTCTTCATAATTTTTACTAATTATAAAAAGGATAATAATTAATTTAATTGTTTAATTTAAATAACAAGTTTGATTAATAAATAAACCTTCAACCTCAAATTTTAAAAATCAAATAAAAGATATTTAATCACTAATAAGACGTTTTTTGCATTATTCATATTTCTTTAGACTTGCGTTCGATATGTTAATTTTAGATTGGTTTCATTTTAAGGAATTAGTTAATTTTTGTAAAATTAAATTGAGATTTAATTCATCAAATAATATAAGTATCAATTGTTTGATTTGGGTGCAATACCAGCGTTGTTTGGTTTTATTGGATCATTTCATTGGGCTTCTTCCAAGAATTAGTGGGCTTAGACTTCCAGACCATAGCATGAACTTATTCTTTATGAGTCCACAAAAGACAATTTTCTATATCGAAGAAGTTCAAATTAGTAGTCTCTAATTTACAATAAATACAATGGATACAAATTTAAATGAAAGCCCTAATAAGCAATTTTAAAATAATAGTATCACTAATTCATTATGTTAAAAAACTCAACTAGATCGACGGGTTTAATCATAAAAGTCTTGAATTTTTAAATTTTTCGATTCGATTTGATTTTAACTCTTCAGCTTGATTTACTTTAATAACTCTTGTTGTTAAAAACAAACCAGTTTATTAATTAATCGATCAATTTTTATAAATTAATAAGTTCTTATAAACTAAAATAAATCAAATAATTTTTATTTTACAATCTTTTTAATTAAAATTTAACATTTTCAATAAATAAAGACAATATATTTTAATTATATTTTAAATTCTTTAAATTTATTTAATTTTATAACAGTTTAATACTGATTGAATCTTTATCTTACCAATTTACATGACTTAAAAAAATTGATCATTAGTTTCCTTTTCTATTATGGAAGAACTCCACTTCCTTATTCCCCAAATCATTCATTTCATTTCCATTTTGGAATAGGATATTTATTTAAATTCACCAATTGTTCCCAATTTAGTAGGTTGCAACAAACAAGTTGATTACGTTTTTCAATCACATTATTCATGATTTTAAATGCCAAATCTCAAATGGAAATTCTTGATTAATAAAGATCATTATTATTAATTACAGGTTGTTAATAAAAAATATTTAAATCCCCTAACCTTAAAACACAAATCTCAAAATAAATACACTACTTTAAGCTTTTTTCTTTCTCCACAAAAACCCTAGACCATAACCCCACATTATAAGAGTCCCTCTCTCTCTCTCTCTCTCTCTCCCTCCCTCCCAATCACCAAAACACAGTAAGCTCTCGCAAGAGTCAAGCTTTTGAAGTCTAAATACCGAAGACGAAATCTTTAGTGGGATTCCTTCAAAACCCTTTAAAACAATCGAGTAAAGCCTGAAGATTGTACTGGGATTTTGGGGTTTTAGTGGAGTGTAAACAATGGATGATCTTGAAAACGCAATACTTATAAGTTTTGATGAATCGGGTACTATAGATTCTGCGCTAAAATCACGGGCGGTGGACTTTTGTCAGCGAATTAAGGAGTCTTCAACTATATGCAGTGTTTGTATGGAGAAGCTATGGTTTTGCAAGCTTGTTCAGGTCCGGTTTTGGTGCTTGCAGACTTTGCAAGAGGTTATCAGAGTAAAGTATGGACTTCTGAGTTCAGAAGAGAAGGACTTTGTGAGGAAATCTGTCTTCTCGATGTGCTGCTTTGAGAAAATTGAGGATAGCAATGCTGTTACGACTCTAGAGGGTCCTGCATTTATAAAAAACAAGCTTGCTCAGGTTTTGGTTACTTTGATTTATTTCGAGTACCCTTTGATTTGGTCCTCCGTTTTTGTTGATTTTTTGCCCCATTTAAGCAAAGGAGCAATAGTTATTGATATGTTTTGTCGGGTTCTAAATGCCTTGGATGATGAGTTAATTAGTTTAGATTATCCACGAACTCAGGAGGAGTTGGGGGTGGCTGTGAGGGTAAAGGATGCTATGAGAGAGCAATGTGTCGGCCAGATGGTTGGAGCATGGTACGACATTGTGTCCTTGTACATGAATTCTGATCCAGAGCTTTGTGCAAATGTGTTAGATTCGATGAGAAGGTACATTTCATGGATTGATATTGGGTTGGTTGCTAACGATGCTGTTATGGGGTTATTGTTTAAATTGATTTTACTTAATGGAGGTTCTGATCAGCTTCAAGGTGCTGCTGTGGGGTGTGTTTTGGCAGTGGTTTCTAAGCGGATGGACCATCAAACTAAGTTAACAATGTTACAGACTCTTCGAATTAGGGTTTTTGGGTTGGTAACTGGGGATAGCGATTCAGAGTTGGTGTGTAAAGTAGCCGCGCTAATTACTGGGTATGCTGTGGAAGTCTTGGAATGCTACAAAAGGGTAAATACAGGAAATTCCAAAATGGTTTGCCTGGAACTTTTGAATGAAGTTCTGCCCTCTGTTTTCTATGTAATTCAGAATTGTGAGGTCGACACAACATTCACAAGTGTGCAATTTCTTTCAAGTTATGTTGCCACAATGAAGAGTTCTTCTCCATTGAAGGAGAATCAGCTTCACCATGTGGGTCAGATATTGGAAGTGATCCATTCCCAAATACAATATGATCCTACGTATAGGGATAATCTTGATATGTTGGATGAGATTGGGAGAGAAGAAGAAGACAGGATGGTTGAATTCAGAAAGGACTTATTTGTATTGCTGCGTAGTGTGGGTCGTGTGGCCCCAGAGGTTACTCAAGTATTTATCCGGAATTCGTTAGCTAGTGCCATGGTATCTTCACCTGAAAGTAATGTTGAAAAGGTGGAAGCTGCCTTGTCTCTTTTGTATGCACTCGGAGAGTCATTAAGTGATGAGACTTTGAGAACAGGAAGTGGACTGTTGGGAGAGTTGGTGACAATGCTTCTTTCAACTCGATTTCCTTGCCATTCTAATAGACTGGTTGCACTTGTGTACTTGGAGACAATAACTAGATATATAAAATTCATCCAGGATAATACACAATATATTCCCATTGTTCTTGCAGCCTTTCTGGATGAGAGAGGAATACATCATTCAAACATACATGTGAGTCAGAGAGCGAGTTATCTATTCATGAGAGTTGTGAAGTTGTTGAAATCAAAGCTTGTGCCTTTTATAGAGACGATACTGCAGGTATAAAACATCCGACACATTCTGCCATATATCATCTACAAAATTTTTGGGAAGATACAATCGTTTCTTTTAAATTCTGCATCTTCTGAATACTGTCTTGAATTAACAGAGCCTTCAAGATGCAGTTACTAGATTTACAAGTATGGATCATACAGAAACTGATGTTTCAGAATCAGACGACGGGAGTCATATTTTTGAGGTACTCTTCTCTCCCCCTGTTGGTTATCTAATAGTTAAAATTCAAAATACCATAGAGTTATGCATGAGTGGATAAAGATGTGCCCTTGAAGATATTGTGTAATCGTGCATAAAATAATTGGGGATTCATTCTTGTTCTAATATCTTTGGTGACTATTCACAGGCAATCGGTTTATTGATTGGAATGGAAGATGTGCCGCTTGAAAAGCAATCTGAATATCTCTCTTCATTGCTCAATCCTCTTTGTCATCAGGTTATGATTAGTTTTATAGTTCTTCTGAAATATTTGATTTTTCTGAAACATTTGATCTTTTTTGTTGATTCATTGTTTGTCTACCTGGGCTTTGAATTAATAATGCACTTTTGTCTGCAAAAAGTGATGTACTGGAATATTTTTTCTGGTTCATATGTGTTCAGTTATGCATTGACATACCACATCAGTTCCAATGATTGATTTAGTCTTTTCTTCTCTTATCATTTCTTCTTACAGGTTAAGGCATTGCTCCTCAGTGCTGAAGTAATAAATCCAGATGACTCTCTGGGAAGAGTTTCCAATCTTCAGCATATAATAATGGCAATCAATGCACTCAGCAAGGTTCTTTGCCCACCCCTTTACCTCATAGCATGCTGGAAAAATAATTGTTTCTTTGACCTGCATGAACACACTCATTTTGCATTAAAAGTAATTTGCTTTCACTTGTAAACGGTTGTTCTGAAGCAGTGTATTGAACTATTGAGTATTGCTAGATAAACTCCTTTTACTATAGTCTTATCTTAATTACTTCATTTTTAAGCAACTATTTTTGATCTTTTCATTAAAGTGCCTGCCCTTCCATACTTTTTGGAGCATGTTTAGAAGCTAACTATGAATTTCATCACAATTTTGTTCTTTGGTCTAGGGTTTTAGTGAGCGTCTTGTAACTGCTAGTCGCCCTGCAATAGGCCTCATGTTTAAGCAGGTTGGTGTCTATACCCTTTCTCTACTATTCTGTAAGTATGTTAGATATCCAGTTTCTTTCTAATAATTTGCAATTTCTTAAAAGTGTTTTTTTTTAATTTCTAATAATCTTCTTTCATGCAAATTTTTTTCATTGATTTTGCATTCCTTCCTGTTCTTAATTTCGTTTTCCTCTTTCTGTGCTAGACACTTGATGGTCTTCTCCAAATTCTTGTTGTATTTCCAAGAGTAGAAGCCTTGAGGAGTAAGGTAAGAGGAGTATGGATCCATGAAATCTTGGCCTTTCTTAGCTTGTTGACTGTGCATTCCTAAAGCTGGCTTTCATGTTATTCAGGTTACATCCTTCATACATCGAATGGTTGACACTCTGGGAGTATCAGTGTTTCCTTACCTTCCAAAGGCATTGGAACAATTGCTTGCAGAGAGTGAGGTAAAACATATTCCCATTCCATTGGTCCACATGAAATTCTTATTTTAACTTCGTGGCCCCAGGAGAGAAATCATCTTTTTACTAGTTTATTGAGATCCAATGCTTACTGCTTACTTTTCCTTTTCTTTGTGTTGAAAGACAATGATATAAATTTAAGGATCTGCGGTACCTATCTTTTGAAAATTGTGGTTCTTGCCCTAGATAGGATAAATGTCTCTTACTAGCCAATATGATGCTCAAATTTGAAGCTTGGTTCTTCTGAAATGCTAAATGTATATTGCTTATGATGAACAGTATTATGGATAAAGACCACTTCAATTTCTGCTCTAAGGCCATCTTGTGAGGGTTTTTGTACAATAGGCAACTTGGTTACCATAGTGAATTGGATGAAACTGAGCAGTTGAATGGAGCATGTTTGATGCGATGATAATTACATGTTTTTCCTAACATTCTCCATGTCAAGGCTCTTATGTCTAGACTATGATTTAACTGCAGCCAAAGGAAATGGTTGGTTTACTTATACTCCTTAATCAGCTTATATGCAAATTCAATGCATCAGTTCGTGACATACTGGAGGAAGTATTTCCAGCTGTTGTTGGTAGAATATTTAATATTATCCCAAAGGATGCATTTCCTTCAGGACCTGGAAGCAATACTGAGGTAAGGACATAAATACCAAATGGTCTGTTGTGCGTATTGGGTAGGGATGTCTCTCAATCAAATGTTGCATGAAATGAACAACCAATATAAGTAAAAATAATTTGATTGACAGGGTTTGATGTTTTGGTGCTTGAATTAGAAATTATTTCCTGCTGCATTTTTTGTCTTCGCTTGACATGAAATGTATTTTGTTGTGCTACTTTTATTTATAATGTGTTTAGTTTGTATATATTTATTTGGGGTGGGGCATTGGGATAAATTTTCACTGTTCATTTAAACTTTTGACTGTAGTGGAAGAACTTTTAGGTATATATAAGGAGCTTATTGAATATCTTAATCATCATCAGCATTGTCATTA
Organism: Erythroxylum bequaertii; assembly: GCA_024520955.1. NCBI lineage: Eukaryota > Viridiplantae > Streptophyta > Magnoliopsida > Malpighiales > Erythroxylaceae > Erythroxylum > Erythroxylum bequaertii. Next base: position 6,151,928 of record JANIJF010000005.1, read on the forward strand.
CCATTGTTATTATAATGTAGTTAAAATAGGATTACATGAAGTGCATTAGCTAAGACTTCTTTTCATGTTCTCGGTCAGGAAATCCGTGAACTACAAGAACTTCAAAAAACAATGTACACTTTTCTTCATGTGATCACTACACATGATCTATCTTCAGTCTTCCTTTCACCCAAAAGTAGGGACTACTTGGACCCTATCATGAAATTGCTGCTGCATACAGCTTGTAACCATAAGGATATTCTTTTAAGAAAGGTACTTCTGCTGCCATCTGTATTTAATCTGGAAGGATTGGGTCTTCTTGCATATTGGAAAAGGCGTGAACTAATTGTAAGATGATACTGATGGAAATGCAGGCATGTGTTCAGATATTCATTAGATTAATTAAAGATTGGTGTGTGAAACCTCAGAGTGAAGAACAGGTTTGTCGCACATCTGGTTTTTCAGTTAGCAGTTTTAACTACTGAGGAGTTTCCATTCTCTAATGGAATTTAATCTTTCAGGTACCAGGTTTCCAGAATTTTATAATCGAGGCTTTTGCAACAAACTGTTGTTTGTACAGTGTACTTGACAAGTCGTTTGAATTCCACGATGCAAATACTGTGAGTGTCGTGCAGTTTTGCTTTTTTGTATTACTTGTTCTCTGTTTAGAAGTTATTTCATTTTTAAGGTAGCAGAATAATTTCTGAGGTGTGCCTGGAAACAGCTTCTAGGTGCTCTAATGGGTATTAGGTTGTGGATAAAACATAACTAAGGACTCTGTACTTGTTTAAGGCATATGACTCTTTGTTTTCATATTTCTTTTTTCCCTGTTTACCTCTATCTTGGTAGTTAAATAACATACATAACACAGGTATAGTGGTAAACGTCTTCTGTGATCGACTAATAATTTTATGGAAGAAAAATGGACTAATCATATTGAGTGTTCAATTTCATTCAAATTTAACAAGAAGCTGCCATTAGCCATCTGTGATAGCACACATAATTGCTTTTGTTTTATTTTTTGATCTGTCAGCCTAATTACAGATCAAAACAGTGTTAGTCAATTGTATAGCAATCAATGATGTAACATATGGTCATACTTACTGCTCTAAATACTTTCTGGACCTTTCTTTCAGCTTGTGTTGTTTGGAGAAATTGTACAGGCTCAGAAGGTCATGTACGAAAAGTTTGGTAATGATTTCCTCATTCATTTCGTATCAAGAACCTTTCTATCTGCGCATTTGGCCGAGCAATATTGCCAAAAGTTACAGGTAACATGATATGTGACAAATTGTATTCATATATTTGAGTTGCTTGTTTGGTTTGAACTATCAGTTTGCAAATTGAAAACTGTGAATCTATTCCAGTTATCTTTTGTTAAACTGCACTAGTTAGCTTCAGTTGCCATGCAAACTGGGGAGTGGAAGTTGGTTTAAATGAATATACTTGACTTGTGGAGCATGTTGTTGGATTAAGTAGGGGGAACCTTCTGCTTTTCTCTGTCGTGCTTTTCTATTTATATCTTTATATACTGTTGAAAATGTGCCATATGAAATTAGATGGACTAAGTGGCTTACATTTTGTTGGAAGAGAAGGTTTGGTTCTTTTTGCTCTAACTCATGCTCTATGCATGTTATGTTTGTTCACCCAGGGTAGTGATATTAAGGCATTGAGATCGTTTTACCAGTCCTTTATTGAAAGCCTGAGACTTCAACAGAATGGAAACCTTGTGTTGAGATAGCACAGCAGAAAAACAGCAATCTTGTCTTTTAGCAGATGAACAATATTGCTGTGGCTAAATGTTCTTTTGTTGCTTTCTATCTTCAACAGAATCTAGTTTCTGGTTTTCCATAGGTATGTTATCAAACTTCTGCTCACTTCTTAGTAGCTTATCTCCCATCATAATTTGAGACTAATATGGGCAAACATTACAGGTGTTTCTTCTGTAAATAGCAAGTTTTTGTCGATTTCATGAACGAGGTATTGCCTTGAGCTATTCGTTAATATGGTTTTCTGATTTGTTCTAAAAACATGATTAATGTAGAATTAACTTGGTTATATATATCTGGTTGCAGTTGTACATTTTCGGCCTGTCGATTTAACAGTTCAAGGGGTTCTTGTTTGAGGGCAGCTATTACTTTTTATCTCCACCCCTACCTTCAATTATGTTTCCACTCTTTTCTGATACATCTTTGTATCTTTCAATTCCTTTTGTTAATTTTGGCATGTGTGTATGTAATTAAATTCTTTTTTACCATTCCAAAGAATTGTTTTAGAGGTTGCATATGACATCCAATTGAATTTTTGTTAGTCCTTATTATTGGTGAAAAGAAGTGAAGAAAGTTAATACAAGTTAGACCTTTGAGTTCTTACTACATTTTGTTGTGCAAACAAAGCATGAGACAGAGTGTGTTTCCTTGTACAATGATGATTTATTTTACTTATTTTAAATACGATTTTATAAATTTTAAAAAGCAAGTTTTTGTTAAATGTTTGTCAAATTATATCAGTAGAATTTGTCGTATAATTGAATTTTAATGCATGTAGAAGAAATTTTAATATTAAAATATTTGTTTTTAGGTTGTTTAAAATAATTATCAATATTTCTTTAAAAATATGAGAGAAGTCTATATCTTTTGCTTAAGGAAAAAAAATTAAACTTATAATATTTAACAAGAACATTGCCTTTTCAAAGTCGTGCAATTTAAAATTAAAAAATCAATATTTAAAACATTACTTTTGATAATGAGACGCATAGACATGAACAAGCCAGCACCAGTCACAACATTCTCAAATGATCTGTTCTTAGCTGGAATCACTATAAAAATTGAGCAAAAAAAAGCACTACCCAAGACAGGGAAGAATAGACAAGAGGGTTATGGAATTTGTCACCAAAGGTTACATTACATCAAGAGAAGACTTTGATTAAAACAAGGCAGATGAAATTTTATACTCAGATATCCATCACAACTTTATCATGCAAGAACGTTGAGTCTCTCATGTCACAATCTGCCTTGACCTTCCCATATTGTCTTCCGTTGTTCATTCTCCAATGCCTTTGGTTTCTTCCTTGCTTCTTGTTTACGCACCAGAAGAATGTACCATCCCTACCAAATCATGGAAAAGAAAAGAATGAACAATGAAGAACAATATTTATGAGCTCATATTAATATTCTTTTAGAAGTATGTTTGTGAAAGCGACTGCTAATCCTGGATTGGTTTGATGGTTTGGAAAGCTGTGGCCAACTTGAAATGCCCGGAAAAGAGGACCATATTGGACTGCAACAGCATTTTTTCCAGTTGATGACATTGTGGAGAGTAATAAGTTTAATTGAACAAGGGGTGCTATTGGCGTGGAAAAGACTTTGTTATCTTATGTGATGACCGTGAAATATACTCAATTTGTCTTCTGTTTTGTCTGAATCTCCTTGTCACTAACAGGAACCGTCTTAGTTTGAAGGGAAAAAAATGAAACTTTCTTCCCCGAGTCCGGCAGGTCCAGCTTGTGTAATCTAGAAATACGTCGAACAAACATGCAATTCCAACATCATTTTGTAATCTACACTCAATTCTTAATACATTCGTCAACTTTTGGTATATCTTTGTTGCATGGACCAGCTCATTCCATATTCGACTAGAGTGATGACTAGTTCACATCACTCAAGACTTGGAATTGAACAAGTTTATTGCTAGGAATCCATATTCTAATGTTCTTTCATTTATTGTTTTGATGGGTTTATAAGAGACATAGATATACTCATCACTAATACCAACGTATAATTGTTACACACACCGTTCAGAGAACCACATTGCAGAATCATACAGAATCTGGTTCCTGTTGAAATGGAGGAGACGCAAGCACACACACTTATATTACATGGATAAATATATATTCTAAACACGTCCCCACAAAGACACGCAAGGTAAAGCGTGTTGCATAGAATTTTCGGTAGCAGAACAAGATAAAGACACGAAGCTCTAGACTTATACTTCTGTTTTCTTATTCCAAGTGGTGATTCTATTGTCATTGGTCATCAATGAATCATGGACTTCTTTCAAAGCTTTGCTCACAAAAATTCTAACTGGCAGTCACCTTTATATACCTGCTGCTTCCCCATAATTTTCTTCCAAAACTAGGGTAGGAATAAGGGTGTGTGACTGTTTAGATTTGTGTACAACCATTCTCAAAAAAGCTTGTGCTAGAACTCTGGCCTGCCACATATCTCATAGAGAATGAGTTTCCAATGTTCCAGTTGGAAGTCTTTGTTGTCAAGATGTTTCAAGAGTGAGATCCTGTGTTCAGAACAAAATGATGTAGTTCCGAAACCAAGTTCCTCTCAAAGATTATCCCTTGCAGACTTCAGCAATCCCGGTTCGATAAACTCTGTCCATGAGTTAACAACTAATATCTCCAGCCTGCATATTTTCACCCTCAAAGAGCTGAAGATGGTAACACGTAACCTCTCAAAAAGCGAACTTCTTGGTGAAGGTGGATTTGGAACTGTGTACAAGGGGTTCATTGATGACAAACTGAGGCCTGGCTTAAAGGCTCAGACAGTGGCTGTCAAGGTATTGGACTTGGATGGTTCTCAAGGACACAGAGAGTGGCTGGTACGAAAGTAAATTCACTTCCATTTAGTTAAACATTTATCATTTTTCAGTAGACAGATTAACAAAATAAAGTATTCAACTTTTCAGGCTGAAGTGATCTTCCTGGGGCAATTCAGACACCCGAATCTAGTAAACTTGATCGGCTACTGCTGCGAGGACGAGCATAGGCTTCTAGTTTATGAATATATGGAGAAAGGGAGCTTAGAAAAACAATTATTTACCAGTAGGAACTTCTTCTTTCTGTTACTAGTGTTCAACCTCAATTCTGTAAAACAAAACTAAATACAATTGCAGAGACGTAAGTTGGAGACAGACTTTGTGATGAGAACACTAAAACAGAAGTTTTGAGTGATAGAATCCACATAATTGATAGGAAACCAAGCTTGGAATTGTCTCTTTAATCCTTTTCTCCGATGTTTTTGCCCTTGTTGGCATGATTTGACCTCTGATCACTGCAGGATATTCGATGACCTTGCCGTGGTTAACAAGATTGAAAATTGCAGTTGGGGCGGCAAAAGGTCTAGCCTTCCTGCATGAAGAAGAAAAACCAGTCATATACAGAGATTTCAAGGCTTCAAACATCTTGTTAGACTCGGTAATAATTTATCCTTATTCTTTGTCTTATTTGTTGACCAAGAAGACATCTTTTAATGGCCTGCAACACCATTCCGGTTACAAACTGACAAATGAATACTTCCCTTCAGGATTATAATGCAAAACTTTCAGATTTTGGCTTAGCAACAGATGGACCTGAAGGAGATAAGACGCATGTTACAGCTGCAGTTATGGGCACAGCAGGTTATGCTGCTCCTGAATATGTAGCTACTGGTAATTCAAGTTTAAGCTTTTGATGATTAGTGACATTAACATTAATGATCTGTATATCAATTCAAAAACATGGTCCTTTCCAGGTCACTTAACAACAATGAGTGATGTATTCAGTTTTGGAGTGGTACTTTCAGAGCTACTAACTGGGAGGAGATCAGTAGACAAGACACGTCCAAAAAGAGAGAAGATTTTGGTGAGTTGGGCAAGGCCATTATTGAAGAATCATCACAAGCTCGACCAAATAATGGACCCTAGACTCGAAGGCCAGTACTCAACTGAGGGGACTAGAAAGGCAGCTGCTTTGGCGTACCAATGCTTGAGTCATCGCTGCAAAAGTAGACCCACTATGAGCACTGTTGTGAATACCTTAGAGCCACTGTTGGAGTTAAATGATATACCAATCGCGCCATTTGTGTTAATTTTTCCAACTGAAGGCAAAAAGGAAACAGACAGAGAAATGAAAGGGACAGAATGCCCTAAAGGATGCCCGGAGGTAAAACATTGTAACAGAGTTCAAGGAAAGAAGCAAATGGAGGAGGACAAAAACAGGCAACGTGGATTTCGCAAGCACAGGCATAAGACTAAGTCATCAAGTTCTCGAGATACCCATTCTGATACTGAACTGTATACAGCTTTAGGAACTAGTTTATACTCTCACACGTACACAAAGAAATTAATTAGCAGTGTTAGATTGTAGTACTGCTGAACATTTGTATAGCTCCTCTCGTTGCCATTTTAGCCTTCTCTGAGAATTCACTTCTTTGGCAAGAATATTGCAACTTCTATACAAATTGAGTATTCTAAGGTAGAAAAATAGGGAAACAAGACAAGATACTCGAAACAGGAGACTGAATATTGACAGGAAGTAGTGTTTCTGGAAAAGGGCCATTTCAAGTTCAAAAAAGCAGCACACTTTCTGACATTTTAACATAAAGCCATCTAAGAATTTCTTCAACAGAGATTGACTTCATTCTAACTGGACAGGCCTTTTCAGAAGTGGTGCTACACCTAAAAATGATCAAAATTCACAAAACGAGTTATACCGTCACGACCAATTGTTTGATGTTGAAAGAATAACAAGGTGGGTGAACGAATTTGAAATCTGTGTTAAAAGGTTTCATGCTTTTGGCTAAACATGTTTTGGATGAGAAGTAAAATTGCAGAATTCCAGCAACTCACCTATTGCAAAATTCCAACAACTCACCTATTCTAGAATTTCAACAACTTACCTAAAACTGTAGTCAAATACAAACTGTTCTATTGCCCTTGGGAATTTGACAACTGAAGGTTGAAGATATTTTGCGGTTAATGCCAATTCCAGAAGAGTTTTAGCTTTATTGACTTTTGGCACGACGTTCAGGTCCTCTCAGACTTTAAGCGCCCAGTGAAATGGTTTCTTAACATTAAAGTTGTATGGCACTATCATTTTGTCGACGCACATTAATGGAACTATAGATCATCTGCTACCCTTTCCATCCCTTGCATCTGATGAAAGAGTCTTCACATCAAAAGAAGACAATGAGACGCACTACAAAATTCATACAAACTTTCAGTTTCGGTGTTGATAAAAATCAAGCTGTCTTTGCATACTCAATTGGTGAGAGAAAACTCAAATCTGTCTGCAAAGAATTATTCGTATATTCAACTGATGAAGACTAATATGACTATTTAACTGAAAGGATGGATGAATTTATCCGACAATTACAGCTGCACCATATATGCATACATCATCTCTCCAATGATTCAATACCACATGTTTACATTCAAGAATAAGGGAACAAATTAAAACTACCAAACAGCATAAGCAAAAACAATACCATAGTCCACAACTAAAACTACTATTAACCAAACAGGAGCACCTAACTTTCCAGACACACCACGGGTGTATGCATTGACACTAAACAGTGTGGTTTTGACATTGCGTTATCAGTTTGCAAAGTAGCCACATTTTCAATTAGATAGGGATTTCTTCCTTTTCCTTCTCCTGGATTTCTTAGTAGAGTTTAGGTTGATGCATTTGTCGTCATCTTGATCCCTAATCCATTCCTCGTGATACTTCTCATTGTAGGGAGCAATCTCCCCATTAACGAATGGTTCTCCTGAAATGAAATTCATGACGAATTGTTGGAATGTATAGCATTGATACAAATATAAAAGAGTCAACTTCCTTTTCTGCAGATACTACAGAACAGACAGCAAGTAGAAACACAAGCTGAAATCCGTTACCATAGAAATGGAAATCAGTCGTCTTCTGCAGATTCAGTTGAATGACTAAATCAAGTATTTGCCCAAAAAAAAAAGAAAAAAATCTAACGGAAATTTCAGGGAATGACAAAGCACTTGGAGATATAGAACTGGGCAATAGTCAATACAAACAATTGAAAATTCACAACTGTCAGAGCATTCTAGGAAATTGATGCAATAGAATATGAGCTCACGTAGAGAAAAGCTCACCTCCATATCCGTTTTCACCGTAACATAAGTATGAATCCGGTAGAACCCATCTCACACTAGGCAATGCTACACCAAGAAAACAATCCATGAAAGCTACAAACTTTTTTAAACCAGCTCTATTTCTAGCAAAACGAAAAGGGTCTCAGAGTAACTAACATTTGATCTTAAAGGTCAAACTCTCTGGCACTATGCAACCAAATGCATAGTAGTACTTGGTAGAAACAGAGTATATGGCGTTCTTTGCTTCCTCTTCACTGCAAGTATCCCATAATTAATACATTAGCAACTAAAAAACGAGTCCTGGATTTTAAGTAACTGAGCCAAGTGATCAAAATGGGTAAAGACACCATCTTTAACAACGGAATCTCTAAAGAAATGTACTTCACCTTCCCAAGGCCATAGCTAATGTCTTCACATATCCACTAACTATCTCATCTCGAACTGGGTATCCCTTAGGAGCCTCCATAACCACGAGCCAGTGCTCATAGTCACATCCCTCAAGTACACTAGACAACCGAGTCAACTCGGCAGTCCTTGAGTTTGTGGCACCACTGTCACTAGAAAAGAAGAGTCTTGAAGCCGATGACGGGAAACTCTCCGTTGATCTGTACATAGCTGCCGTCAAATCTAACATTCGTCGGACGGCGCGGAGCATGTGGACGGGGGACGGAGGTCCGTGGGTGGGAAGATGGTTTTAGGGAAATCGAGCGACTAGAGTAGAACGGGTTAGATGGGACATGAGCTGACTTCGCAACGATACAGAGAAAGCATAACCTTTTTTATTTTATTGATCACCATAGTATATTAGTATTACATTCTAAACGCCGCCGTTTAATCGTTCTAAAACATAGTACAAACCACAAAAGCCAAAGCTTGTAGAAAGTGATCACATGGCGTATAGAGGAAGAGGAAGCCTAGGCTCAGGAACAGCAGCGAGTGGGATTTTTCTAGGAGTAGAGAGACCAAAGATCTCCTCCATGTTCAAGTCCTCTGTCTTCATATTACCAGGCAACTTCCATTTAAATCCGTGCAAAATATTTGCCAAGGTTGATTGGATCACCTTCAGGCCAAGACTATAACCAGGGCACATCCTCCTGCCAGCACCAAATGGCAACAACTCAAAGTCATGTCCCTTCACGTCTATGGCCTTGCCAATGAACCTCTCGGGACAGAACTCATTTGGGTTCTCCCACAAACTGGGATCTCTCCCTATTGTCCAAACATTGACAAGTACACGAGTGCCCTTTTGTATGTCATAGCCATGAATGTTGATGTCTTCACGAGCCAACCTAGGCACTAACATTGGTGCCACAGGGTGTAACCTCATTGTCTCTTTAATGATTGCATCAATGAAAGGTAGATTAACAATGTCTTTCTCTTCTACCCATCTTTCTCTTCTAATTACTCTGTCAAGTTCTTGTGTTGCCTTCTCAAAGATCTCTGGTTTCTTTAATAGCTCTGAGATTGCCCATTCCACTGTTACTGCAGAGCTTTCAGTGCCTCCAGCAATCAAGTCCTGAGGATCATACTAATAAACCATAAGTAATATAATCAGAAAAAAAGAAATATAACAAAAGAAGAATTTGGGCCATTCCCATGTATAATTCAATCATCAGCAAAAGTAGGCCTATTAAGACATCATTTATAGGAATAGTACATGAATTATACTGTTCTTCCCACAAGTTGCAGGAAGCCTATCAATGGCATCTTCCAAGGCCAATCTTCTTCTGTTCTTGAACAGAATTGCAAAGGAAGTGAATCAGGTTTCTAATTACTTAACGAAAACAGTTTTATCTGAAACAAACCTGAGTAAATGCCTTGACTCCATTTCTCTCTAGCTTAACCTCAAGATTAGGATCATCTGCAAGCTGCAAAAGCACATCAACCATATCCTTAGCCACATAATCCTTGACCCCTTTTCTTCTCTCGTTATGTTCATCCAATACATGCTCCAAAAACCTGTCGAACTTCTTGCTCAAAACCTTCATTCTCTTAATATACCCTTGCAAATCCAAGAAAGCAATCCACGGTATGGAGTCCCCTATGTCCAACACCCCGTTAAGCAAAAACAACTCATCAAGCATTTCCTTGAACTCCTCGGGCGTGACAATTTCATTCTCATTTTCACCCTTCACCGTATACTTCTTCCCCAACACCATACGACTGATCACATTCAAGCTAACGTCTGACAGGTAATCTTTAAGATTAACAACCTCACCATCTGATTTAATCAGGTTTCTAAGAAGAGATTTCAACTCCTCCTTGCGTATGTACTCGTATGACTCGAGACGTTTAGCGCTGAAAAGTTCCGTCAAACACATTTTACGAGCTTGACGCCAATAGGGTCCGTAGGGTGACCATGTGATATCTGAGAAATTGTAGGTTGTGTACTTGCCTGCAGCAGTTTTGGGACGACAAGCAAAGTTAACGTCGTGAGTTTTAAGGATGGTTTTGGCCATTTCGACAGAAGATCCAACCACAACAGGAAAAGATCCGAACTTTAGGTGCATGAGTGGACCATATTTTTGAGAAAGTTTGTCAAGTGATCGGTGAGGAAGTGAGCCTATAAGGTTAAGGTTGCCAATGATGGGAAATGGTTTTGGCCCTGGTGGCAGATTGAGTCTCCGGCGTCTGAACCGGCGGCAGAGGAGGATGACAGCTACGGTGGCGAGCCAAGCTGCAAGATAGGTAAACCAGGTAGGATTATCCATTTGGTGCGAGGAAATTTGAAAGATTTTGTGATGGAACTTTGGATATGAGGTTCACGGGGACAACGAAAGGTACTTTATAGAGGCGAGAAGTTACAAGTCTTGGTCGTTGTGGTTGTTATTTTAACGTTTGAAACTGTTCAATGACTTCAAGATTTTGTCGTCATTTCATGTCTCCGTTGAAACTTGAAATGTAGTGTTGTTTTCTTACGCAATTATTAATTGAATCTTCCTTCAAACAATCTCTTCCTTGAAAACAATCTCTTCCTTAACATGAAACTAGATCTTGTCGAACATAATTGATGTGGGTGTGTATAGTATTTCGAATTGATATGTAATTGAGACTTTTAAGAAGTGGGATAATTTCTTGGTATCATTTGGGAACAGTTTTTCTATTAATTAGAAATAAGATTATATACTATTGAACCATTTTAGATCTCACTTTTAGCGAGATTTTTATTGAGTGTTGTTGTTGTTATATAAAATTTTACTTAAATCAGAAACTAAATTCATGAATTTTATTTTTTATATTGAATTCAACTTTTTAAGTTAAATCATAACTTTTTAATTAAGTAGAAGAACTTAAATTAAATATTTTAATATAAAAATGAAATTTAAAGACTTTCTCCTCAAAATTAAAATTTTATAAAGAACTCTGGATTAATTTTATTGGTAGGGATTTTGCAGGCTACCTTTAACCTGCCATGTTATGTTAAAAGTCACTAAAAAAACGAATTGGACATGAAGGGGTTGTTAGTAGCTTGTGTTTGTTTTCTAAGAAAGTGAAGGAAAAAGCATCAGAAATTGCTGAAGTCATTGGACACTCCTGTGTTTGTTTTCTAAGAAAGTGAAGGGAAAAGCATCAGAAATTGCTAAAGGCATTGGACACCCTTTTCCAAGAGCATAAGAATACAAAATTTGGTTGTTGTGGGAGAGAAGTGGGATATAATTATAAACAACTACTCTTGAGTTTATATTAATAAAAGACTTGGAAATAATGGGCATGGGAATCAAAAGGGTTACTTTTACTGAGTCTTGGTCTTTCCTTTAAATAATAGGAATTGTTAGAACTTGACCATTGACAGTCACTTAGTTGGAATTTCACTGAACTTTCAGTCAGTTCAAAACCAGAAGCAAAAGCAAATTAATGGATTTGAGTCAATGCAGCCGGTGGTTCTCCCAACTGTAGTTGGTGTAAGATTAACTTAAAGGCATTAGTGGGGGACTAATTAATCAAGTTCTTCGTAACAAAGAAGAATATATACCCTAAGCTAGCCACTTAGAAGCATCTTTGCATATGTTAAAGAGTGATTTTAAGCCTTACGAAACTATTATTAAGAGTTTGTAATACATATATTACTTCTAACGATTCTCTAGATAAAATAATAAGTATTTTTTTAACCTTTTTTATCAACCTAAACTAAAATAGTTGAAAATCAAGACCCTCTTTTTTCTTCATTAGTCTTGGTTGGTGGGAACGTTTTGTCCATTGAAAAGGAAGCATACTGGGCCACCCTTAGTTCATAAACAGGGTTATTTTAAGCTGGCTACTATGAGATTTATTGGTTGTTAAGATAATGTTACTATTAAATTTGTTATATATTTATCATGAATCTGCCGAGCCTCTTCCTTAGAAATGCGTGGAAGTTTACGAGATATTGGATCCCAATTAAGTATAATTAACCTGCAAATTCTGAACATGATTAGAAAATGACACACTTATAGGTGGTGTAGAAGCATACACAACCAACGAGGAAACTTCACCAAATTTGTGCATTGAAAATTGGGAGACATGAGTAAGAAGGGATTAAAGTTGTTGACTGGAAAACCCTTATTATAGTTAAGAACTTACAACCGCTTAATCCTTGCGATCATTGTTTAACTAGAAAGCATTATAGAGTCTCTTTCAAGAGAAGATCTATAAGGATGTCAGAGTTATTAGAGTTGGTGCATTCAGATATCTGTGATCCTATTGAGGAGAAGTCACTAGGTGGTAACATATATTTTGTTACATTTATTGATGATTCGTCGAGTAAGACTTGGGTGTACATGTTAAACTCTAAGAGTCAAGTGTTTGAAACTTTCAAGAAGTTTTATGTTATGGTAGGAAGGAAAGTTAAGAGGAAGTTGAAGTGCCTGCGAACAGACAGTGAAAAGGAGTATACTTTTAAGGTGTTTGAAGAATATTGTACATCACATGACACCATACATGAGAAAACCAAACCAGAGACTTAAATATAATAGGATTGCTAAAAGCATGAACAGAACCATTATGGAGAAGGTTCGTTGCATGCTTAGAATGTCTATATTACCAAAGAAATTTTGGGAAGAAGTAATCTAAATAGTGGTCTACCTGATAAAATTGATCTCCCTCAGTTTTGTTGGATTTTAAGATACTCGAGAGAGCGTGGACTGGCGAAGATCCCACATATCATCATTTGAGAGTTTTTGGTTACAAGGTATGTAGACATATACCTAAAGATCAGAGAAAGAAGCTTAACTCAAAGTCGATATGTAATACCCCATACCCGATAATGAAATCAACATACCTAATGTTATCATATTCTTAAATACCTAACACTTCAAACTACAACTTTTTTTATTTAAACCTTATTAATCTAGCAATTACTATTCACTTAAAAAATTTAAACAAAGTTTCTTCTATATTTACTTAAAACCTCATGTAAGAAACTTCAATACACTTCTCTTGCATGTTTCTCAACTATCCATCTCCATGTCAAACTCCTTGCCAAAATAATTTACCCATCCTCCAATACCTTTTGACACATCTAAACAAGATTTCATACATAACTTTCATTTATATGTACATGTAAGATCCTTCACTTCTTTATATGTACATGTCATAACTAAAAACCAAATAAACATTTGTAGTACATCCACCTCCAAATCTTTCAAGGTCCTCTATGTGAATCTTGTGTTGTAGTAGATCCACCACAACTTTCTTCTAATTCTCTTCAAAACCTACGCATGGAAAGAAAATCCACTCGCTAAGCTATAGGCTTAGTGGTGTTCAAGCAATTCCATTTCTCATTCAATTCAATTCATTCAATCATAACATGCATGATATATAATATTTTGCACATGTAAATATCTTCATTTATTTTTAAGCAGAAATAGGCATTTAAAAATCAAGTTATGAAATACAAGTATGTATCTATTATAATAGTTTATATCGAAATATACAACGATCTCATTTGAAGTCCTTTAATCATTAATCATGCATTTATCTACTTTTTGTAATTGTCCCAAAGTAAAATCTATTAGAATTGCATCATCGAGCTGGATAAGTGAGATTTTAAAAATACAATAGTAAGTTCTCGGAACCATGCGATCCATTTTTTTATATGCATTCACATCAAGAACTGAGCTCTCGAAGCTATGTAGTTTATAACCCAAATCAAATATCTTACATTGGAACCGAGCTTTCGGAACCATACAATTCGGTAACATATATCATGATGTAGTACTGCTAACTCCTTAATTGGCATGTCAATCTTATCGCATTCCTCCAATTCCTATCTATTTTACTAGGGGCAAATCTAATTAAATTCCATTGAAATTTAATGATAATCACTTATAATAGTCAATTCAAGCTATTCCATATTCGACCAAAGCAAATGTCATTTTTTTCGGTTATTGGTTTTAATTTAATTCATACAACATTCAAAACATATTCATCTCACCAATTAGTCAAAAATAACATGCATATCAAGTTTCTCAATTTAAACATAATGTATGTTAATTGGGGAAAATACAAATTATAAGTTCAAAATCTTAATTAATCATATATAATACTTCATTTAACATCCAATTAGATATTTTAACAACAATTTCATAACCCTCCAATTTTTACTCAAGAACCCTAAATTTCCTAACGCATAATTTTTAGGAAAAAGTAGAATTGCAAGAACACATACCAAATTGATTTCCAAATCTTCAAATTAAACTTCCACAAACTTCAATTTCATCATCAATTCCTTATTCCTTCTCTTCTCTTTCTCTCTCTCCTTCAATTTATCTTCTTTATCTTCATAATATTGCATAACAAATTCAATTCCATGCATTTGATTCACTAATGCATGCAATCATACTAAAATCATATACTAAAAATAATTAAAACTCCATTAACTAACCCTATAAAATTTCAGGTACTATTCATCGAGAACACCTATATACCTTTTCTTCATCTTTTCCCTTTTTCTTTGTTGATATGGTGAGTTTAGTGACCCTAGGTTGATGATTTAGAGTTTAATAGGTCATTTGGGGGTTAAAACTAAAGAAAATTGGCTTGAATATGTAAGAAATGAAAGAAAAATGGAGAAGAAAGGAGGGATAGTGGTTCTTGACACTCCTTAGTGAAAAAAAGAGGTAGGTGGCAAAGAAAATGACAAAAATGTCATGTGGTCATTAAAAGTTTACCAAATTTTTTTACAAATGTTAACTTTATCTAGTAATTCTTTTGCTCAATAAAAATACCCATAAGAAAAATACAAACCTCACATAAAGACCTTAATTAATATCATTTATTTTCATTAATAGTTTCGGGATTGACTTTCACCCTTTCTCAAGTCAAACTTTGACCATTAGTCAACTCTTGGTCAAACCCTCAAAACGAACTCGTTTGGAACTCTAATTTGATCATCGAGCTATCCTTGAACAATATTATCTGATGCCAAATAAAATAAAATGCAATTTGGATCCCGAGTGTCATTATTTACCTCGGAATACAATATTCACGACCCAAAAGTACTTTTCATGAAATGAAGATTTTTAGGGCGTTACATGATACCTTGAATCTTTGTTGGATAACGTGGTGATCGGTTTGGATTATGACTTTATGACTTAGATAAGTAAAAGGTGGTCATGATCTAGGATGTGGTGCTCCAGGAGCACGAGAGAGATGTTGATCTTTTGAGCATAAACAAATCATCATACTACAATTCATTAGATGGCATAGTTGGCTCTTCACCAACTCCTTCGACTATTGAGCAGTCCATAGGTGAAGAAGATGAAGTTTGTGACCAAGCACACATTGGTGGTGATTAGATATAATATGATATTGATAAGCTACATGAACCACATTCAGACAACACCGGAGATGAATCTATTGAGGATAATGAATAGGGGGAGCAATTGGATCCAATAGCTAATGAAATGTAGCTTCGAAGGTTGACAAGGGAGAAAAGGCTTTCTAAAAGGTATCCATGTTATGAGTACCTGTTACTTGTTGCTAAAGGGGAGCTTGAGGATATGCAAGAGGTTACATTTTATGAAAATGTCAGATATCATTAGTTGAGGTCTGTGATAGAAGAGCGATAATTAATGTTGAAGAAGCTTCATACAGATTTAAATGGTGCTGATATGCTGACTAAAGTGGTTCCTAAAAACAAACACGAGTTTTATTGTAAGCTTATTGGGATGTATCTTAAGTAGATGATGGAGAATAATGTGTATTCCTCATATTTGGGCTAGAGGGGGATATTCTTAAGTGTCCAACTCTTTTTTTAGACTTTTCGTTGTCGTAGATGGCTTTATGGTTAAGTTCTTGACTTACACAAATGTGTAGATCAACTATATAAGTCTCTGTAAAGGTGTGAAGATACACGATCGTGTGTGAAGACCATATGCCAGTGTACTATGAAAGGCTTTAGGCTTGGATGACTCATCATTAATAGATAGAGATCAAGAAAAGATATTGAATGATGTGGAGGATAAGATCACAGTAGAAATACATCAGCTCTAAAAGATAAGACTATGTGAAAGGATCATCTGAAGATAGTAAAATTCTTTATGGATGCATCATTCCAAGTTAAATATTTATCTTTTTAGTTGGGATGTAGATAAATCTTATTAGATATAGTCCTATTTGGATGAGAATATCATCTAATTAGTTAGTGTGATGTAACCTAATAAGGATATATGTGATCTAATTAGTTCAGTTCAATTACGATTCTGAATTGTAAAACCAAGAGATGCCTATAAATAGCCTACTTGAGTTAGTGAGGTCATTAAGTCCAAAAATGAGGAAGAACAGAGAAAGGGTAAAGAAAGTTGCATTCTCACCCTTATTTGATTGTTTTGGGGGGATTTGTTTGAATGATTGTTGGTTGTGACATCAACTTAAGTTTAATTTTGAAACTTTGTGAGACAACTTGATGTTGAGGGAGTGAAAGATCAACTTTTTCTTTAAATCTTTATTGAATTTAGTGGATTTATTTGTCAGTTTCTTCTATAATTTTTTCCTCTATACTGAAATTTTTCCACATTAAATCTTAATGTTTGTTTGATCGTTTAATTTCTTATCATATTTTTCTACTGCTGCTGCAGCAATAAGAAGATTTATTTCTTATCATTAATATTTGGCTGAATTTTTAAGATTTGTGTATGAAGTAAATCACACGTTAATGCAGAGTTAATATTTGATAAGCAAATGCACAAGAAGGGGGGGTTGAATTGTGTATTCTTTTTCGAAAATCCCCTTTTTGAAAACTTCTTGAAAACTTGCTTTACTTCAAAACTATCAAAAATCAGTATTATGAAAAATTGTAGTATATTCTCTAAGTGCTTTGTTTAAAATAGTAAGAGTAATAGTTAAGAGTTGAGAGATAGTTGACACGCAGATTTATCTTGATTCACCCCAAACCGTGGGCTACGTCTAGTCCTCAGAGATTCTTCTGAGATTTCACTATACTTTGCAAAGATATAAGTATTCTTTTCTCTGAGCCTCTCCAGGTCTCTTACAACAAGTATTCTTTTCACTCTTAGCCTCTTCAGGCTATCTGCTTTTCTGCTTTCAACTGAAAGAGTTTTTGAGCTTTTGTTACAGATAATGATCGCTATAATTTTTGCACAGTAAGATTTCTAGCTTTTTCTCTCAAAAATCTCTAACTTCTCAAATTGCTAGGCTTTTGTAGTCTTCGACTCCGACCTTTTTTTATAGTATTCATCTTCAACCGCTTCTTGATAACTGGTTCTTTTTTCTTATTTCTTGATCTTTAAAGAATCAGTTATTCAGTTAAGCTCTGTAACTAACTTAAGCTGATTAGTCATCTGACGTAGTAATGGGTCTTTCGTCTCACTTCCTTCCGTCTAATTTTTTTTACTTGCACTTCTGTCTCACTTCTGTTTTGCGCGTCTTTTCCAGCTCAAGTATAAGAAGAAGAATACATCCAAGATTTAATATTCTACTCTTTCCTTTTCTTTCCTTGTTCTTGAATGTTAATTATGAATTTTTTTTATTTTAGCTATGAATTGCTAAATTTGTTTTAAGAATTACTCTTAAATTGTTTTGTTAAACTTTATGTTCTTAATTTAAGAGAAACATACTTTGTGGTGAATTTTTTAATCTTTGATCTAAATATAGAGATTAGGTTAAAATATTCGTGTTACATTGCAAAAAGAGCGTTGGTACCATAATAGACTTATAAATATCAGATTACACACTAAAATTGGACATACACAAAGCATTTAACATTGTGAAATGAGAGTTATATTAAATACACTAAGGGCTATGGGATTCCAGAGATGTCTGTCAAGTGGATTAGTGAATGCATACTAACTACTTCATTTGGAGTTATTGTGAATGGGGAGGCGTCGCCTCTATTTTATGGAGCTTAAGGATTGAGACATGGAGATCACCTCTTCCTGTATCTCTTCATAGTTTGTTTTGGAAGTATTCTTGTTGGACCCCACACCCCACCCGTAGGTGTTTGGGGGTGATACCCCGGTGTGTGTTTGCGGGTGATACCGCGGCATC
>JANIJF010000005.1:6180032-6191169 GCA_024520955.1 Erythroxylum bequaertii
ACAATTTTCGTCAGTAAATTTACCGACAGCCATATTTCTGATGCTTTTTTCTGTCAGTAAATTTCGTCGCTAAATAAACTTACCGATAGAATTTGTATACATTCCTTTGGTAATTTCTGTTTCTAACCTCTATTTTTCTTGCAGTGAGAAAAGGATTTGAAACTAGCATACTGGTGGCGTACGTGCTGTAGAAACATTTAGCACATGCAAACCTAAATGCCCGCATCACTTGGCCGCCATCTCAGCTTCCTACTCATTTCCTGGCCTGCTGGTGGTGGCCCAATGTTCTCAGTTTTATTTAGTACTAAAATACTCGTCAGGCAAGATTTGTTCTTGCCTAGCAAGGATTTATAGAAATTTATCAGTCGCAAGGTTAGGCGAGACCAGACCAGCTAGGACCAAGAAGAAAGTTCAGTATTTTTTTAGTACAGAATGATTTGTGCATAGTTGGTCCCGTCAAGATCCGTGGACCATGTAAGAAAAAGGAGGAAGGTGATGAGATTGAGGTGGTAACCTACTTTTTCTGCTTGCATTACCCTTCATCTTGGGACATAAAGAAGTTCAGATATTTTGCTTTTTGGGACTGTAATGAGTGATAGGCAGCCATAGCTTTTCCCTGAATGGTATATACCTTTTGCATCAAAATATAGTGAATGAGTATAATAGTTGAGCTCCTGCGCCAAACCCCAAAAAAGAACAGAGAATATAGAAGAAATATTCATTATAAATATTCCACTAAGTTGTCATTGAGAATATTCTTATTTAGGAGCTTGAGTGTGGCTTTGTTTTTGAATGATTTTAGTGTTAATAATGGAATCCAGTACAGCATTTATGTAAAATATGTATATAATTCTTTTATATCAATAATTTGTAATTGTTACTTTTTATACTAAAATTTAAATAAATATTAGTTACATGTTATAAATTAAATTGCTTATTTATTTTTATACTTTTTCTTTTTTTCTAATTTGTGTATTTATTTACATATTTTATCTTTTATTGTTAATGTTTACCATAATTTATATGTACTATAATATGTACCCGATACATATTTTATAGTTTTATTTATACGAATTTATTATTTTTTATTATTATTTTGGCATTATATATGAATCTAATAGAAATAGTCTCTATACTACATAAGGATAATGTTGCATACTAATAATGGACCTTCTCAAACCCTACACTTTAGCAGTACTCTCTTTAAGTATTATTGTTGTTGTTTTTATTATAAATTAAATATTTTTTATTTTGGATTGAGACCAAGTGAAATTTGTGTATCCCATACTTGTAAAAGTCTCTTCGATGTACTAAATGGGAAGGTAAGTAAAGACAAGTCTTTGACAAAAGTCTTATGTCTTACATTTTTAAGGAAAAGTGTAGTTGGTGGATTTGGGATTTGGATTTTCCATTTGTTTGAACTTTTACCAAGACAAATATAAAGTGGAAAACATAAAAAAGAAGAGTGTGCAAAGGTCTTTCTTTTATTCAAAACGATGGACCGTTTCTAGCACTAACCAAGTCTCCTTCAAAATAGTATACTCTTATGGCAATTGGTAAATTACGGTATTCAACTTCTATCGCTATATTGTCAATTTAATCTCTTCATTTCAATGTAGCCCTCTCAAGTCAAAGGCCGCAGTATTTACTCATCGGACCTATAAGAAAAACGGCAGACCTTTTTTTAGGTATACAAATGTTGAATAGAGAAATACTTAGTTCACATTTATTATATATATATTTTCCACCTTTGAACATAGGAAATTTCAATGGACTGTCCTTTTTGGTTGAAAGTAATTAATTTGAACATCGAAATGCATAGTCATTGCGCACCTAATTCAAAACTAACGCACAAGATTAACCATATAACAAAGAAAATTAATTTATAGCACATGATCAATCCATAAGAAAGTCCAAACCCTAAAAGCCTATCACGGTTCAAATTGTAGCGAAGATCTGATCTATTTTGTAAACATAAAATAATAATTGTACGGAAACCTCCTGATTCGTGTTCAATTGCAAGATTTCTTGGGCAAATTTGAGTGTCATAGCTTGCCATTGACTATTCCCAATCAAATTATGACCGTTGAATGTTTAAAAATGATTCTATCTCATATATTTCCTTAAAAGTTTGTCGGATTATCATATACACAATTTTTAATTATATTTTTATTAAAAAAGTTTTCCGTAACTTGAACTGTTGTCTTATGATTATAAAAGAACAATTTTATCGATTATTTCAAAATTTACTTTTGTAAATTTTCTTACTATGGTAGAAATTGAAAATAATAAACCAATTCAATTTGACAATAAAGGCTCTTTTTTAATTTATAGTCAAAGCATTAAACAATAATTTATCAAAATTTGAAGATAATATTTGAAAAAGTGATAAATCATCAAATAACTTATTAAAAGATAATAAATATTATTTTTATATAAAAAAACCTTCTACAAAATCTTATTTTTCCTCTAGACTTCAGTATTTTCAAAGACTGAAATCTTGAACCCCGTATGAATACAATAATCTTAGTAATGATGGTCTTACATTCTTTTTAGTTTGACAATGGACTAGTTCAATTCAGCTGACTGAAAATTTTCTTTAAAAAAAAAAAAAGTCAATACTTGTACCAAACACATCACCGTCCATCCATGAAAACGTGACGGAGTTAGGCGCTTAACGGCTGCACGCGACGGATACTAATTGACGAAACTAACCCCCTCCGGCCACTTAGGTCGCTGTCCCTTTGGTGGACACTGTTCACCGCCTTAGTATCTATCTATAGTTTTGGTACATGACATTATCAAAATTTTATGATGTACGAACGATCTGTTCTTGATTCACATGTATTTTACAGGAGAATCTTTTAAAACCACGAAGTGGTGAAGTAGGAAGAATATCGATGGATGGCATAGGCACATCAAAAGTTATAGGACCGTGGCGTTTACTAAGTACATACTACTATTATAATGTGAGCCACTAGGCCAATGTGAAACATATGCTAAAACTTCACATGGTCCCCCCAATTGGAGCGAACAAAGTTAAAGAACTTTTTTATTTAAAGATATTTATAAAAAAAAAATTGTTCCAGTGGAAGATGATTTCATCCCCAAAACTCAAAAGGGGCTGCTTAAAATATCTAATGCTTCCCAATCCGTCCCAACATAAACCATGTGCACGAGCTGTTTCTGTGTTCTAAAACCATAGATTACCAAAAGGTTAAAACTTAAAACCCAAAAGAGAACCACATTAATTTTTGCTATTGACAATGAAAATCTCAGTAGTTATCCAACCAACGCAATAGTTATCAAAGGAAAAGGACAAAGCTTATGTGGCTTTGCATATTGTATTATTTAGTGCGATGAGTTTATACTAATAGATCTTCTATTTTTAGAATTTTTTTGAAAATAGCTTTTCTAAGAAATCAATTAGACTATCATTTTAAAAATAGCTTTTTAATTTTTAAAAAACTCCATACAGTAGTTCATTTAACAACATAAAAATAAGAAGTACTTTTAATTTTAACTATACTTTATTTTGTAATAAAAATTATTTATTCATATAAATATTATTTAAAGTATATTAAACAATATACAAAGTACAATATATTAATTATTATATAATTTTAAACTATATGAAACGTAAATGAAAATATATCTAACTAAATCTTTTATATAGATTATAACATAAGCATAACTAATATAAAAAATAAATATTAAAATATATAAAAAGCTCAATAATATTGTATAATTTTCAAAATAAACGTGAAGATGAGTTTGTAGGTATTGTTAGAATTATGTGTAAAACATAAAGGCAAAAGAGACTAAATAATAGATTTATTAATTGATCTGAAAAATCTACTGAAAAAGTGCTTTTTTGATAAGATCCAAATTTGAGCTTCTTAAAAAATTATATTTTAACTGCTAAAAAAGTTATATTTACTAAAAAAAGTAATTTTTATTTTATAATCAAATACTTATTTTTTAAAAAAATTTTGTGGTAAAAAAAATACTTATTCACCTTTGAAAAGTTCAATTAAACAAGCGCTTAAACATGTTCATCAAATGGGCTAACGCATAATTAGGACCAAATCCTCTTATATACATATAGGCTGCCAATTCTCCGAACAGGCCTAATCCAAGTTTTATACATTACACCATTTCTCCCAAAAGGGAAAGGTTTGACCTTTCTCATAGGCCATAGCAGCGGAAGACCTTCATTCGTTTAGTTGCTACTTAAATTTAGTTTAAACAATTTTCCACTAAAAAACAGAGGAATTGACAGGTATTCGGGAGTTGATCGCTCGTGAGTAGGACGTGGACATTCAACATACTCATCGTAAAAGGAATCAATGTGCGGATTAATTGGTGCATTTAGCTTTTGGTGCTGAGCAGGGTTGGCATATTCTTTAAGGAGTTTCCCCGGAACATTTTGGATGCGCTTTACAAAGACCAGCAAGGCACTCTTTTTACTAGACCCCTTCGTAGGGGCTTAAATGTTACTCAATTGAAAATTAATGTTTAAAGTGAATTAGTAAAGTTTGAAAAGTTAGTTACTCAATTGAAAATTTTACTTAATAAAAAAAAACTTAAAAATTAAGCATTTTATGATTGATTACTCAAAAGTTAAGGAATGTGAAAATTAGGTATTTTTCGTTTCCTTCATTTATTTTCCTACCATGTTCGAGCCGAATTATGTAACTATAATCCCATTCCGTTTCTAACTTTATGAATTGTTTTCTCTTTATGTTTGAAACTCTCAAGTCGGCACTTCCCATTTCTTTGTCCACAACAAGCAAGTTCATTCTTGGAAATAACAATGGCTTCATTGGATGTGGAAATCAGAGTTGAGAAATCGCAATCACAAGACAATGTTAGTGACAAATTTATTTTAAATAATGCCATCGTTTTCAATTTTCTAGCAAAAATGAATATTATGCTTCATGAACCCTTTATTCATATTTTAAGAAAAAATGTTTCTTACTCTTCATTCCCATTTATATAAGAATGAACAATATAATTACTATTTTAAATTTGTTGTTGATTAATCTTAATCTCAAAAACAAGCAATAGCATATGATTTTTTTTGAAGAAAACTGATCGAATATATTAACATAAAGCTGCGTCACACATTAAAGTGCCTATTAAGAACGTAGGCGGCATGTTCCAACTAAGCTTATCGGAAAAACTAATAGCTAATTGAGATAACAAGTGGGCTACTATATTTACATGCCTTGAGATCCAGTTAAAGTAAAGGATTGAAAGTCACTAGTAGTTAATTTGCACTCGTCCAGGATCGTTCCCAACTCATTAATGCCAGTTCATGATCTATGGAACCGTTGCACTAATTGAAAACAATCGGTTCCACCTCTACGGATGTAAAGCCAGAATGTATCAACCAAGAAAAAGCTTCCTTGAAAGGTATGACTTCAGCAATAAGAGGGGTATAATGGGAAGTAGAGAAACTAGAGAGATATTGAACAAACTGACCTCTTGCTCCTCTTATTACTACCCCATATGACACAGTCCTACAAGCAGTCTGAAGTGCACCATCAAAATTGCATTTGACAGCTCCATCAGTTGGACCTGACCAGCGAACAATAGGTGGAGTAGCAACTTTTGGTGTACCAGGATTACTAGCCTGAGATTTGGCAATGTTCCACTCTTCAAGGAACCTGTTTGAGGCTGCCACATTGACTTTGAGCTCTTGTCTTTTTTACTGCCAGATGAAAGTATTTCGGGCTTTCTACAAATGCCACAACAGTACACAAGCCCGACTTACCGCATCTATTTAGCCAATCAATAGCATTTGATTTCCAGACAATTGTTTTTCGAGCATACGGTGCATAAATTATCATAAACACATGATAATTAGATAAGCTATAAATTTGATTTAAATGATATTTATAACCTGCAACTATTCTTTTCAAATTTTAGATAATTCAAAATTTCTAAAATTAGTATTATAAAATATTTAAAAAATTAATAGATAATTGTCTTGACTTACGTATAATAGAAAATTTAATGTCAAACTTTGCTAGTCTAAAAACAAAAATAAAATATTTGATGAGATCATCTTCCATCACCAACCAATAATAATTAAAAATATTTATTTCTACCAACAAAAGATTCATTAGGTGGATTGACATTTTTAGATATATTTTAAGAAAAAATTGAGTAGAATACTACGACTATCAAATTAAGTAAGACTCAAATAAAATTTAAGTGATTCCTTGTAAAACAAGATTAAAAATTTTAAGATATATTATTAACACCTGTAAAGCAAAAGATCCATGCTTATTGTGCATAGAAAGTAGTAATCAAAATCTGACTTGAAGGGGGAAACTCGATTGCTTCGAAGACCTGGTTGTCGACTTGTGGCTTGTAACGTGCATGC
This sequence comes from Erythroxylum bequaertii, assembly GCA_024520955.1. NCBI lineage: Eukaryota > Viridiplantae > Streptophyta > Magnoliopsida > Malpighiales > Erythroxylaceae > Erythroxylum > Erythroxylum bequaertii. The sequence goes on from JANIJF010000005.1 coordinate 6,186,427, forward strand.
AAGCTTTATAACTCATTAAACTAATTGTTCCCATTAAAGAACTCCCGGAGTTCAAGCTTCTTCCCAATTTACAATACAAAAAGGTTTCTGTGCTTTCGAAGAATGCCAGTTTCCAGCCATGGAGCTCTACAGGAAATAAGGAAGGGCATGGAGATTCTATCTTTTATGTCTCCAAGACGGATATGATTTTCTCAGATATGGCGAACTCTAATAAATTGATGAAAGAGTAAGAAAAAAAGGATATTCCTTAAATGCAAGTTTTGAAATTACATCAGAAGAACAGTCTAAAAGTTTTAAGACTTTTACATGGAATACTGAGGGTGGTCTTCTACAAACACACAAGGTTTAGGTACTAAGAGGAACTCCCACAACAGGAACAAGAAAACTGGTCTCCATCAAAAGCCTTTGATGATAAGCTTCTATGGTGGCTGCACCATTCTTCATGTCCTTAACCAAATTAAGATAATAAGCCTTCAATTTCCTTACCATGCAAGCATACCGCAACTTCAAGCACCTCAGTCTCATTCTTCTGAACATTCTCATCAGAATCACACCTCGTCGGGGCTTCTTTCCGCCTAGACGTGCTGTCAATGGCTTCCGTCTTCGCAGCAAAACTCTCCGACGGGTCGGCCACTGGAAAGTTGGGGTAAGAGGGGTTTGGTGAGGAATGTCATGACCACCTTGAGCCATGAGAGTCCAGGAGGGAGATTGTGGTATGGAAGTCACAAGTTTAGGGAATGGGGAAGTTTAATTACATTACATGGATGGTTGACTATATAAAGAGACAAAGGCATCTTTTTATGAACTTGGAGTCTTCTTTCTGGTTGAGAATTTATTTTAGGTACATGATCACAAAATGGCAACTTCTCGCGTTATTAGAACAAACAAATAGTATTAAAATGTGGATGGTCCGTCGTTTTAGCAACAAACAATCGAATGGTCCAAGGGCAACACCTAAGTCATGGATTGGAGAGGCTAGAAAAACTAAGAAATAATTATGTATAGGGAATGGAGTGGAGAGTAGTTTTTAGATAATAAATGAGCTTTGGATTTTGTGTAAACAGTCCTGATTTTCTTCTAACAATTATTTAATTATTGCCTTTTTTTTTAATCATGGCCTCTTGATCTTGATGTGAGTGAGCGTTCTCGGTGTGTAATTGATGAAATTAGGTGAATTCATCATGTTTTTAGACTATATATTTTTTTTATATGATCATCGTACTTTATCATTTGACATTCTTTAATTAATTTTAAATATTGAAAATATTGATATTTATAATTACAAATATCTAATAAGACAATTCAATGTTAATAAAGTAATTTATATTTTCAGATAACATTATAAAACATACATAAATTAAATCAAATCATATATAAAAGCTTCAAAATAGTAAAAGAAAAGTTTAATATTATAAAACCTATAGTAACATTTTTTATTAAAACCATAAAAATATTTAAAATTAAAATTAGTGAAGATAAAATATAAGTATCTATTTTACAATTTAGAGTGTCTAATAAAAAAAAAGTGGCATATCTTAATTAAACCTATTGAAATACTTAATAGCTGATTTAGATAATAAATAAGTTACCATATTTACATGTCTTGAAATCTATTTAAATGTAAAAGATTGAAAAACACATGTTGTTAATCTGCATTCTTTCGGTATCACTACCAAATCATTAATGTTAGATAGGATAAAATCCCAGTTAATTAGGAATTCTTGTAATCAGATAGGATAAGATCCCACGAAATCAGGGATTGTTATAGTTGTAGAATATAGGTTGGTTTCTATAAGAGATGTATGATTTACGGAAAAATATATACAGTTCCTCCTATTCTCTGTCTTAATTACAAAAATTAACAATTAATGTCAATTCTTACTTCACGAAATCTTTCCACTTGAGTTCTTACTTCATGGAATATTTCCACCGACTAAAAACAATTTGTTTCGCCTCAAATGAGCCACATTGTTACTCACTACACCCGTGCACTTTCTCATACACCCAATTATCCTATATCACATCCCTCATGGTATAGATCCAGTAATATAAAATTGAATATTATATAGTACTCGAACCCCCCTCTTTCACACGAACATTTTCGAAGTAGTATGGTTCTGAATAGGTTACGTAAACCATGTTTTGTACCCAACCTGCAAGTCTCTATCTAATTATATTATTTGTTGGTTCCAATGTAGAGATTAGTTTTATAGATAAAACAGGTGCCTAGGTTAGTGAGAGACATCTGTATCAGCAACCATATGAAAAGGGTGTATGAAGTCATTTGTCCTACATTTCAAAATATATATATTTTAAATAAAATTTAAGCGGTGGAAATTGATGGAAGGACAATAACTTAATGTTCAATGATATTGTTGGCCATTTTTCACAACTTCAGTGGTAGAAATTGTTGGAAGGACAATCACTTAATGTTCAGTGCATGACATATATGATGTACACAGCTATGATAATCTCCATTGTAAAAAGTAAAGAAGTTATCTAAAGAAATGGACATCAAGCACAGACATTGCACAAAACATTTATTATGAAGCTCTTCACTGGTCATATAAAATAAGATAACAGTAGAATTGTCTCAAGGTCAAGGGATACATATTATGAGATGTGAAATTTTTATGTATTTAAGATTATTACTTAATTTTCTACGATCTTATTAAATTATTGTACAATTTTACAAATTTTATATTTTATTTATTTTTCTACGATCCTATTTAATTATTGTACAATTTTGCAAGTGTTGTATTTTATTTATTTTTATCTATCTTTTGCTTAAAACTAGATGGTATTTAAATTTAAATTTCTAATATATAATAAAACATTAGGTAAGATATTATGTGATAGTTAAATGATATTATAGAAGAAATGACGATTTTCAAAAATAAAAACTTAAAATGAAAAGGTAGAGGCATATAAATTCTAAAGTATCTTAAATACAAAGTAATCAATGCAACTCTCTTATTATTTATAATACTTAATTCAACTCTAATTAATAATGATTTCCTAAGATCCTAAATTATGTTATATATTAGCCTAAAACAAATTATACTATTTATTTATAAGATTTTTCCGTAATCTTTTTCGGTGTTATCCTGATTTGCTACATTTACTTTTATTTATCATTATTTATTTATTTTTATTTTTATTTTTATTCATTCATGCGGGTAATTAGAAATAGCCTTTCTATTAATTTAGGAGTAAGAATTCGTACTGCTGAACCTTCCCAGACTCTACGTCATAACAGAATTTTTAGTAAGTATTGCTGTTGTTGTTGTCGCCACGGTCTCTCGTCTCTTCTCTCTTTATTTGTCTTACTGGGTGTTTGATTCATTTGCTAGAATAAATAAAGAATGGAATAGTTATTATTAAGAATATAATAGATGATGAATAAAATAGAATGGAATAAGTATTACTTAGTTTGGTTTATTTGTAAGAATTTTTAATAATGATATATGTCAATCTTTGATTTAAAAACATAAATTTACAAAAACAAAAGAATAACTAATAAAAGACCAAAATATCTATTATAGTCCTTACTAACTATATTATTATTATTATTTTCTTATTCTTCTTCTTATTATTATTCATCACTACCATTCCAAAAATATGAAAAATGAACTCATTAATCTTGTCACCTGATGCTATTAGTCGCTTTTTTTTCTTCTATATCTTAAAGTTTATAAGATAAAAAATAAGAGATCAGGTCCTTTGTCAATTTTTATTATATTCTATTAAATCTTATTTATATATTTATACAGCTTGTACACAAATATATAGACTAGATTAAATCGGATAGGATAGGATTAGAAGAGCCTAATGTGATACGGGTGCTCCAGCCCAAGAAACAAAGGCTTGCGGCGAATATTACCGATGAAGGAGTTGACGGCCTGCTCTCATGGTTTGTCAGCTAATAAACATTATAAAAAAGTATTATTGGAAATTACCGAAAAATTTCAGTTAAATTACCGAAAAATTTCAGTTAGTTTGTGAATTATTACCGGAAAGATGATAGTTTGAAGTTAAAAAGTTTGTAAATGGAGATGGCAAATTGGGTAAAATCGGGTTGGGAATTGGGTGGATTCAAACTTTAGACATATTTTAGATTACCCAAAGTCTAATTAATTTTCACGTCTAATCAAATTTTAAATCGAGATTGAATCACTTGTAAAAAGCTTTGAGTGGGAGCACGGGTCGCCGTGTGCTGAGCCTAGCCCAGTCTAGTACCAACTATACATTTTATGTGTTATTAACAAGTTGTTTAGGCTCGGTTTGGTTGGTACAGATTATTGTTAAGGAAAGTAATCTTTTTTCTAAAATTTAAATTATTATATTTGATTTATTTTTTTTGAGTAGTTATAAAAGTAATCTTTTTTAATTTAAAGAAAGTAGTGGCACTTTCCTTCGAATCTAAATCCCAACACCTTCTTGGTATTTAAATTATTTTCCTTAAAAATTTAATCTAAAAAATACACTAAATAATTTAACCATTTCTTCTCTCTCAACTCTGAGACTTTAAAATATATAAATTTCAAATAAATTTTGATTTAATAATTAAAAATATATCAAATAAATATTAGTTTATAAATAATAATTTCAAAATTATTTATTTTTAAAAATAAAATATTTTATTAATACTTTATTAGAAATATGGTATAAAATATTAAAATAAATTTAAATAAAAATATTTTTGTAAGTTTTATTTAATTTATAATTATTATTAGTAATAAA
>JANIJF010000005.1:6581411-6595531 GCA_024520955.1 Erythroxylum bequaertii
TAGTTCTTCACTCAGGTGCAGGGTTTTTCATACCTTCTGCAACAACATTTTCGTTATAGCTAAAATTTTAGAGGATATAGTGAATGAGTTGCTAGATTTTGTATGAAAAACAAGTTCTCCAGATGAAATTCCAATATAAAACGGTTAAATGAACCGAAATTGGAGTGACATGCGTAAGTGAATGGCCAAACGAAGTTTGTGGAATTGACAAATTTTTCAAAACAATTGATTTCCCTAATCATTTACGAACCGTTGTGACATCGCTCCCGCCTCCATGGGCATACATGTCATCTTCGAGATTCAAGGAAGCTTAAAACAACATATAGTATATACCATCAAGTAGTAGCTATATATATAATCGCTTCATAAAAGGAAACGAGATGTACATAATAAGACTTAGATATTGTCAAATTAGTAAACCGTTAAACGAACCGAAATTGGAGTGACATGCGTACGTGAATGTCCAGACAAAGTCTGTGGAATTGACAAATATTCCAAAACAATCGATTTCCCTATTCATTTATGAATCGTTGTGACATCGCTTCCGCCTCCATGGGCATGCATGTCATCTTCAAGATTCAAGGAAGCTTAAAAAAAACATATAGTATATACCATCAATTAGTATCTATATATATAATAGCTTCATAAAAGGAAATGAGATGTACATAATAAGAAAAGTGACGTTGTTCGGATGATACTGAACCCCTTGAAGCAGAAGATCGGGCATGGAAGGCAAACAATGATTAGTGTATGAAGTGGAGATTTTTCTGCATTGTTTATTTTTTCAGTTGGGACAATTTTGCCACATTCCTTCTAACGGAATGAATTAAGGCCATTCGGAAGTAGTCGCCATGTTGACATTCCTTGATTAATAATGTTAAAAGGTATATTCTACAAATGTCGATTTAGAATAAAATGATGATATGTTCAACTCCAATTTCGATGATAAGTGAAAGTAGTTCAATTTAGCACTTATACATCTTCAATGTGCCTAATGATATGAAAGTTACCCTTACTAAAATTTTAGAAATCTATTGTGTAGTTTGTATCACATGCAAAATTTATATTTAAAGTAGAATAGACGTGACTATGTTCTCGATGTACAGAAATACAGTATTATCTATATTGGGTTATATTATTATTAATGGGAATGAATTAAAGTAAAATACTTTTGAAGGCCTTTCATCAAACAGTTATGAAGCTTTAATGAGGGACATGTTAAAGGTCGTTGGGAAGAAGACAACCTATATACAAATAACAAAGATAGACAGTAAATCATGTTCAAAACAACCTATATACAAATAACAAAGACAGACAGTAAATCATGTTCGAAACACAACCATATACAACCCATACATCAATTGTATAATTAAGAATTCATAAAAAACACCTAAAGGTATAGGTTAAACTTAGCACAACTTCGTTAATGAAAATAGAACAAAAGAATAATACCAATTCAGTTAACAATGGTTCTTTGACAGTGATGACAACAATACAACCCAAACAAAAGAGAGAATTTTGAGAAATATTGACGGCTTAAATAAGAATGGAGTAGCCTTTTATTGTCGTTGTCATTGAAAACCTAATACAAAACGACGTCGTTTTTCTTGTTTAGGTAAATGATGTCATTTCTTGTTTACTGTAGTTGTTTGGAAGTAGTATTAATTAATTTGCTATGATTTATTGTATTTGGTCGACAAACGTTAGATGTAGCGACTAATACATTGTTCGTCGCTAAAGCCCACGGGTTCATAAATAATTTTTCATAAATTTATTTTCCTAGTCCAAATAAAACATAATTTGAATTAAAAATTAAATTATTCAATTGAAAACTATTTCCAAATTAATTTGTTGACCATTCAAATAAATTATAATTGACTTACAATTTTCAAAAAATTATACATTTTAATTCGTGCATTGTGAGTTTTGTTTGGATAATTTAATTAAAATTTATAATTAAAACATTTTAATTATTATGTTTTAATTAAGTGCATTTTAATGATCATCCTTCTTGTTTCGTCTCTATTTTAAATTCAGATTGTTCGGCTTCTATTATTGTTAAGGGGGAAAGGCTATTAGGTTCCGGGTGTACAGGGTAAGCCTGTTGGCTTGGGTTAGTTTTCTTTGCCATCCCTACCTTTGTCTGTGTTTGCGCTAATATTGATTTTATTCAAAAAAAAAAAAAAGATTGATGATAATATCTGTTATGTCCAATTACATTTCAAAGAAAAAGTGATAATATTCTTTTGAGGTTCCAAAAGTCAAGTATGCCATCATTAATAATTGTCCAAATATGAACTTTTACCTTTTCAATTTATTTATTAATTTAAAATTTAAATTAATACATACGTGTACAGATATTAAAATTTATATAATAAATTTAATATTAGTTTACATATTGAAGGATTTTATCATTTTACTATTTTTACATAAACATGTATATAGGTCAAATAGAAATCAAATTTTTGGAATGCAGTCGTGTTCAACGATACATGTAAAAGTTTAACTTTAAAAAAGAAATTTTCAAGGAGAAGAAAAATAACAAGTAATATTCAAATAAATTTAGAAGAAAAAATGAAAAAAGATGGATGCAGAACATATTAATAAATTGAAAATTTTATCACAAATATTCGTATGAAATTGTAATCCTTAATTAAGTATATATATATTAAGGATGAATAGGACGAATGACCATGAAATTCCATCCCAACTTCCATTTCATGAACGACTGAGATTGTTCCTCGGTCATGCCTGTGACTATCATTATTTATTTATTTTTCTGACGTTCTCTTCCTACTTCTCTGTTTCTCTTATTTGTCAATAAATAAAGTTACTTTATTGATATAGGCTTCTCTATAGTCTCTCGATCCCTTGGGACAAGATCCTCTGTCCAGTTTTATGGTGTCTTATCGTGTCCAGTAAATCTCAGCCATTTATTTATGCGGGTCCCGCGTGGGCTCCACATAAATAAATATAGGGCCCGCATAAATAAATGACTGAAATTCACTGGATACAATAAGACACCATAAAACTGGACAGAGGATCTGAACTCGTATCTATTGGAACAACTTAGAAAAGTAACTATTAAATTGAGTAGCTCTCCTGTTGAAAATTTGTAAGCTGCTGGACAGTTCAGACTCACCATTGGCTGGTCCAATATATGATGACTTCATTGCATACGTTATTCTCTAGCTTTTAACTTTTGTCGTCTTTTATAACATTATTTGCTCCAAATGTAGATGGTTACATTGTTATATGATTTACTAAAGTATCTTACGATTAATGTTTTATTTTGCAGAGAACTTAGACCAATTTATGGTTTCTAGTTTGTAGTTTTATGGGCTGATCGTAGTAGCATTTGTAGTGTCGTCCTCGCCTTACTTAACGAGCAATTCAACATGAAGTTGTGTCCCCTTTTCTTTACAGATTTATGAAGTTATGAAGATTTCTACATTAAATTAGGTTTGATCAATAAAAAAAGAGAGGATTAGTCAATGCATAAGGACCAACGGCAAATATTTATAATAAGCAACAAGGAAGAAAGTGACATATAAAACTAAACTTATCTAAAAACGTTAAGGAAAAATCAAATTCTGCTTCATGACAAGATATAAGTAATTGAACTCTGAAACTTAACTGGTTGGGTCACTTGAGCTGCATTGGAAAGAGCCTATATATATATATATATATATTATATATATATACACTAAGAGGACAGTGAAACTTAATCTATTTCTCTTTTTCCTCTTTGATTACATATTTGTTGATGTATATGGCACTTCATTTATATCTTGATTATTACTGCACGTCTTCAACCGATGGATAAATATATAAACTATCAATACTCAGTCTAGATAATTTTTAGAACGTTTTCTATAGTTCTTATGTCTACTCTTCCACATTATTGGCGTTGCATGCTTACATGCTCAACTTGCCCACTTGCTCCTTTCTCCAACCATTGTTTTTGAAACGATAAATTAGACAAGTGGTCACCATCAATCGGCTATGGTAGTTGACCTTTTTCTTAAAATAATGCAGTCCATGATTTTAAGAAATGAAATGACAAGCTAGCTGTATTCAACGGTCACTTTTTGCAAGGAAAAGTTCAGTGGTCATATCCAGAGAGAACATATTGTATTGAATGCTGGTCTAGGGTTCTCAGCTTCACCTTGTTTCTACATAACGCATTATAACTAATTTTTTTTTGAGTTGATAATGATACATGAATTGGGCTGAATAAGGTTAATCATAATCTACTAATTGTTAAAATATATTTTAAGCTCATAATCGACTTAGTCCATGAAATAAAATTGATTATATCGAACCCGAAACTTAATTTAATGTAAAGTTTTAAATTTAAGTTTAATTAATAATTCATATGTTTAATATTTTCTAATAATTATACAAACTATAAATAAATCAACTCAATTATTGAATATCATAAATCTAAAATTTAACATAAAATATAATTTCTTATAAGAATATATGCAAATTATTGACCATAATTCACAATAAAATAAATTAGATAAATAAATATAAAATTCATAATTTAAATAAATCTAGACAATATAATATTAGTATTAGTATTAATTAATCTAAAGTCAATATTCAATGATCATTTTAGCTTAAATTAATTATACAAGACACATTTTTCCCCACATATTATAATTTAAAATGGATATAGTATGATCATATAAAATTTTTAGAAGTAAAATTAAATAAAGATTAATTGAGTTAGATTTACCTTTTTCATTCCAAAACTAACTACATTAGGAAATAGGTTTAAGAGGGTATGCTCGGTATCATAGAAATTATCATAAGGAATAGGATAAACAAGAGAGCTACCTAACTTTTACTTTACTAGTAAACTAGAGGACCGACGAAGGGAATTGATTAATTGAGGCTTTAAACTTAATAGATTATTAAATGATCACGAATAAGAATTAATGATGATTTATTTAATTTTTTTTATAATTCAATATTTTAAGATTTTGATTGAAGATGTACTACCCTTTTATATCTAAGCCATTCATTCTTGTTAGGATATATGTTTTGGCATTATTTATTAATTGGACATATAAGATATTATTTAGATAATGACTTTGATTCAAAGGGTATATGGACAATCTTCTAGTTGTGATAGAATTTCACACAATATTGAAGTCTATTATCATGTTAGTATTTGAATTATGTACTGCTGGATTTTGGTGTATAATAGAAAAAGGAATTTGTTTTTGTTTTTTGACCGGGGACATTGTTTTGTTGTGTGGTTGAAGTAGATGTGAATCTCTTGTTGAAGTAAAAAAGTAGATATTGCAGCTGGGTTGTGAGGTGATGGGACATTGAAAAAAAGCATTGCAATAATTGTTCATGTCTTGGGTGAGAGCATACGTGTTTTTATGTAAGACAAGTCTTTTGGTGTATGCATGGGAGTCTTGCAAAACTGTGCAGGGCGTGTGTGGCATAGTATGGTGTGCATGTTGGGGACGTGAGTGCAACAACGTTATAGGTGTGCATTAATTGAAGATTAAAAAGGAAACGTAGCTAAATTGGTATTGCACAGGTGTTAATTGAGCATGTCTCCATATATATAGTTGAAGGTGCACTTGTTCTTTTTGGTTTGATACACAGGGTGGTGGTTTAATCATTTTTTAATCAAGACTTGTCCTTCTTGATTTTGCGTGAAAGACATATGAGGTTCTCTTGATTCTTTTGTGGATGACGTAACTTATGCTGTAATTTTCTTTCGGGAATTGTGAGAATCAGCTGGTTATCTTTATGCTGGAATTTCTGTGGATTACATCACTTGGGCTGAATGGTTTTGTGTTGCATTTTCTTTGAAGTGTTGTCATGATTGACCTATTGTTGTTGCGACGACTTCCAGATTTATTTTAGTGGAACTCATCAGGAAGTTGTTCTTGTCTATCTCAAGTGTATTTAGTTTTTGTTCTTTATTATTTTAATCACTTGAGTTGTTCGTTTAATTATCTTTATTATTGAATACTGTTGAGAAAAATCCTCTGTTGAGGTTAGTACGAGGCGGTCGCACTATTGGGTGTAAAATTCTTTCACGGGAAGTAAGGTTGAGGGATATTGTCAAGGGTTGAGTGGTGTTGGTTCAATAAAGCCTTCGGTAAATCTATTGTATTTTCGTGAAAGTTATTAAGCTGGGTGAGGGCCCCGCAGACATTGGCAAGGTGTGTCGAACTGCGTTACCAAATTTCTGGTGATTTTATTATTTCAGTTTTGCTTGTTTTTGATATTTTATTGGTGTCAAGGAAATTTGCAGAAAGTTTACGAAATAATTAACCCCCCTTCGATTTTTCAGTTATGAAACTTATAAGGAAATTTGCAGTTCACCCATATCCAAAGTTTTATTTGCCAAGCAAGTAGAGGCAATTAGTGTCAGATGGAAGACAAAGTTAATTGAGTCGGGGGTAGAGGATACCGTTTTTGACAAAGAGAGCAAGACAAAAGCAACAGTTTGTGTCAAAGAAAGCAAGACATGCAAAAAGCAAAATGAAACTGATGATTCACGATCATTATTTGATAGTGTAATTAATGATTTTCATGTAATACGTATTATAAATTTTATTACGTATCTCGGATCTACATGAAAGGATAAAAAACGAAGGTAATGCAGAATACCTGATTTCGTTTCATCTCTGATTCTGATGCCGATTCCAAGCTCCAAACGATCACGAATCTCCAGGGATCTTTTATGGAAAGTGCTCTCAAGGACACAAGCTAAGTTTTTCTATAGTTTTCTCAATACATTAGCTCTCTTAATGGATCAGAGATTCCTTATGCTTACGATTGATATAAGCAACTGTAGGAAACCTTAACCTTTATATAGCTTCTATATCGAGCTTTTCCATCATAAGATCGATATGAGTCTGGTCTACACTAATTGGGACTCATTTTTCATTCGGACTTCAACCTATTAATCTATATTATTTATTGGGTTACTTTATTATCTTTATTTGGATCAAATTACGTAACTTAACCGATAATTGATTTAAAAACCAAAAAATATAATTAATAATTATCCAACTTTACGAGGGTGGACAAAATTGTCCAACATTTCATAATACAGAAGTGAAGCAAGTTAGAGGTAGCAATTTATGATTCTAGGCTGGTGAATTTTTTGATGCCCTTGACACTTCTTTTTAGAATCAATACTATCTGATCCGCTTTTACTTCATGAGATTTCTTTTCCCGTAAAGAACATTATCAGCGTGGAATCTACAAAACTGTACATATATGGCTGGAAGAGATTTCTAACAGCCATATACTTCATTATATGAAGTTATTAAGAAGCATGTCCCCGATGTGCACTATTAAGTGATTTGAGATGTTGATTCTGTATATTCTTGGATTTGACTCATTCTATTCTCTTCTCCATTTCAATTTTCATTTCTTTTGCCTTGCTAATCAATTAGCTTTCAGAAAAGACCACAATGAAAGAACCAACTATTTTCCAGAATCCAGGGTGACTCTCTTTATTTATATGTATAAGCTATCTCATGAAAGAATGGCATCCTGATCGTGGACTGCATTCAGTTGTAATTAGGGATTTAGGTTTGAGAGAACGAAAACATGAGAGTGAGAGTGAGAGTGAGTGAGAGGAAATTAGAGATTTAGCATTGAGAGAATAATTGCCTATATAATTCTCTGAAAAATGAAACTAGGTCGTTCAAATAATCAAACTCAGACCAACTAATTTTTCTTACGTGTCTGATTAACGAAGGCTCATTGACACGTGACAGTGCCAAGTCAGAAAAAATAAAGATGAAACTAATGTCAGGTTAGAATTGAAACAAATTGAAAGTTTGAGCATTTTATTGTTATTTTTAAAAGTTCAGACTATAATTAAAAATTTGAAAAAACTTTGAACTTTTTTTTAGTAATTAACCCCTTGACATAATAAAGATATGTTTTATAAAATCTTGTGGTCAGGATCCAATTCCTTATAGTGTTGAAATTGAGTAAAATCAGAAAATGTTACTGTAGATCTTTGTAATTAGTGTTTGGATTAACGGAAAATTTTCTATTTTTAAAAAATCTTCATTAAAGAAATACAAAAAACCCACAAGAGATTTCACAACTATTTTAAGTCAAATGAAACTATTTATGTCCATACTGATTTGTAGTTAATAAGAGATTTCTATCTCAAGATTTCCTTCTTAAATGATGAGAAAACCACAAGTTTGGTATTTTCTTATAATTTTCTTTTCCCAGAAAACAAACCCATTTATGCACTTAATTACTTACACGTTTTAGATGATGACAGGATTCTGAATCAAGCTACACCACCAAATTAAATTCACCAAGCACAGGAATGTTCATCAAATAAAAAACCAAATTGACTGATAAAAAAAGTTCATTCAACTATGTTAAATATTTTCTTAGAAAATTCAGGGTAGATTCTTTAAAAAACAGGGCATCTTTCAGAAATTTCTGTTCTATGACCTCTTTACACATTCTTTTAAACATTCACAAAACTAAGCCTGATAGTTCCTGTAAAGGGTTAAATTAACTAGTAATTCTTGTCGATTAGATCTTGTTACTACGGTAATTCTTATTTCATTTATATATTTGAACTTTATATATAAAGAACTTTTTTTCTTTTCATTTGTCAGGATTTCATAATTCATTATAATAAGCGAATTGTTAATCCTCATCAGGATTTCTGAAATCCTGCTAAAAACCAAAAAATGGAATTTGTGTCATAACCGTACGTACTAGAGAGTTCAAGGGCAAGTTGAAAAGATTCGGAAGAAGAAGATAAGTTGAGAAAGAGTATCAAAAGAGATGAAGAATGAATTGCATTATATATATATATATATATGGTAAGTTGGTATGTAATGTACCTCCAAGTTCACATGTACCTTGCTTGGATTGCATGTGAGTCTTTATATACCAGGCACGAGGTGTTCCTCTGACCTGCCAGTGTTTCTCTTGTGAACCCATTTCTCCTGTTACAAGAACAGTCATTTGTTTTGCAGTAACCAAATATAGAAATCCAAAAGGAGCAAACTTGTGATAAATCTTTACTCCATTGGTGGATCAGATGGTGTTTCTTGGCAACAACAACCACTTCATGCAACAATCTCGTGTTTTGGGTTTCTTGGTTTTCAGTTTCCTTGCAGTTCCTTCCTTGGTTGTTCCTCATGGTACAATGTTCCTTATTGACAGTGTTTGGTCCTTTTTCTGTTCATGGGATTTTTCCTGAGGTCAGTTCTGATGAGTTGTTTGATCATTCCAGGGCCTGCCTATGACCACACAGCTTACACTGAGGTAATTTCAGTTCTGAATGTTGATAAGGATATTGATACAATTCCAAGCTCAAGTCTTTTATTTCCAGGGCCATCTTGGTGTTGCAGAGTAATCCTGGAAAATTCCAACTATAAGATGCAGAGTTCATGGATTCTGATACTGTCATTTGGTTGAATTGCAGTGTAAAGCACAACCAGAAGAGCCGCTTTACAAGGGAGGGGTTCTCGAAGATCAAATTCCACATAAAATTGCCCTGTCTACATATTCTCATGGACTGATTTTATCACTGCACAATCTCAGTGAAGGCATATACTCATTCTCCAGTTGAGTTCTCAATCTTGATCAGATTATCCTGCATCTCTTATTCCCTGAGAATCTAAGCTTACACTTCCATGGAATATCAATATTTACCTGTACTCCATCAATACCATTACAAGATTCATAAGAACTAACTCTAAATCCAAAATGTTCATCAGTCCCATTACATATCAGAAATGCTTCCTTCCTTTAACTGAATTTAGCCTAGTGAAACTTAGATTCAGATACTCCACACGAGATTGAATGGAAATGGCTCGTAACTAGTACTTTTTCTTGAGAATATTCTGAAAGTGTCGCATGCAAACTTGGTGCATAACAGCTTGGGTCAAGATAGATGGGGTAGAATCTACAATGGTGACTGCAAGCTTATCCACAGATGATAACACAATTGACTGTGTGGGGAATGTGTTGGCCAAACATGGATGCTGGTCATTTCTCAAGGGTGGGTTCATTCTTAATGCACCTTCAAAATCGTCAACAATAAACTTCAAGGTGAATCTGCGATCACCATCTTCTTATACTTGTCTAATGTTCCAAAATAGCATGAGTCTTGGCATGAACAAGCCCAAAAGACATGACAAACTTAATTTTTCCCCCCTTTTTCCATTGTAATGCTTATACAGAGTCCGGCAAGCAAGAACGTTGATGTAGCAGTTGCAAGTACTTCATTGCAGCGATTTACCGAGAGGCAATGGAGAAAAAGCCAGCATCATATGATTGATAGAGTAAATTCTGTTAACACTTTATTTCCAAGATAGATGTTCACACCACAATGAAAGTTATGCAATAGTCTAAGGTATTTTGAAATTGTATATCTCTGTCTATCGTAATGTGCCCGAAGCCAGTCCAGAGTACTTAGCAGTTAGCAGCATTAAGTACAACAAAAGTTTCTTCAAAATTTGGAAATTTTTGTTGTGAAAAGGTTCTGTTTTTGCTTTAAATGACAAGTTGATCAGGCAGTAGCTTTTGTTTTTTCAGGTAAGGAAACGGGCTGCGATGATTCATGTGACAGATAGCCATGGACAAGCTGTAAACAATGCAAAAATTATAATAGAACAAATGTCAAAGTCTTTTCCATTTGGATCAGCAATAGCAAGTACCATTCTTGGTAATCAGGCATACCAGGTAGGCTCTGACAAAAGTAATACATCCCAAGCCTTACAAGGATGACAAAAATCTAATAAAGGGTGTCTTCTAATTGTTTCAGAAATGGTTTCTGGAACGATTCAATGCAGCTGTCTTCGAAAATGAGCTCAAATGGTATGCTACAGAGCCTCAACAAGGGAAGATCAATTACGGCATATCAGATAAAATGTTAGAATTTGTTCAAGCTAACAGAATAGTTGTTAGAGGGCACAACATATTCTGGGAAGACCCCAGATATAACCCAGGATGGGTGAAAAGTCTTACAGGGGCTGCCCTGAAATCAGCCGTGAACGCACGAATACAAAGCTTGATGAATAAGTACAAAGAACAGTTCATACACTGGGATGTTAGCAATGAAATGTTGCATTTTGATTTCTATGAGCAACGGCTCGGTCCTGATGCAACTCTTCAGTTCTACCTGACAGCACATAAATCAGATCCTTTAGCAACCTTATTCTTGAATGAGTACAATGTGGTTGAGACTTGCAGTGATTCTAATTCCACTGCAGACACATATATTGCAAGGATCAAAGAACTTAAACACAAAGGAGTCTCAATGAATGGGATTGGGCTGGAGGGTCATTTTTCCAAGCCTAATCTTCCTCTTATGAGAGCGATATTGGACAAGTTGGCTACTCTCAGGCTTCCTATTTGGCTTACAGAAGTTGATATCAGCAACAAATTTGATCAGAAAACTCAGGTGCTTTGTCTGCACTATCTCTATCAAAGATATCACCTGACAAGAACGATTAACATTTATATCCATATAGAAAAAAATTTCCTTACATTGTGTTATTATGCAGGCAACCTATCTTGATCAAGTACTAAGAGAAGGCTTCTCACATCCTGCAGTTGATGGGATAATGCTTTGGACAGCACTCCATCCATATGGGTGTTACCAAATGTGTCTTACGGACAACAATCTTAAGATCCTGCCTGCTGGTGATGTGGTTGACAAGCTCCTCAGAAGTTGGAGAACTGGAAACTTAATAGGTCAAAGTGATGATAAAGGTGCATATAGCTTTGTTGGCTTTTTAGGTGAATACAAAGTAAGTGTGCAATATGGGAACAGAACAGCAAATTCAACCTTCTCTCTGTGTCCAGGTGATGAAACCAAATATGTTATAGTTCAAGTCTAGGTATAGGCATTAATGTTTGTGGATTACTACCATTAGAGTAGAGTATAAGAAGAGCTCTCAAGTGAAATGGGAATTTTGAGAAGATGTGACAGTAAAAGTTACTGTTTCTGCATCTTTCTTTGTTCCAATTCAGCCGGAGCTTTGATGCAATGGAATTGAATCTCATTGATACTTGTGTAAGCCCCATATTTCCGTTTCCCTTTTCTTAATCAAGAAACACTAAGCTTTTAATGAAAAATAGTGGATTAGAAGTTTCTTTTCTTTTTGTCTGCTATTTCCCATTTATTCTCCTTTCCAGTTTGTACCTTCAGAATCATTAACAGAGCTTCAAGGAAAATATGTAATACCATCTTCTTGTACTTATCGAAGGATCCAACATAGTATGAAATTTTGGCATGAACAACTCCAACGACATGATAACCTTAACTTCCCCATCTTCTCTTCTCCCATTGAAATGATTGTGCAAAGTATAGCAGGCAAGAACAATGTTATGGCACTTGCAAGTGTTTATGAAAGAAAGGGTAAAAGTTAACCTACTCTTTTTAATTTGAACAAATTTTGGGTTCCAGGCTCGCAACACTAGACTTTGATTTAACAGCCCAAACTCAATCAGGCCTCCGATCGAACTTGAGCAGAGCTGAGCCCAACCCCACCAATGAGTCATTTTCATGCCAAAAGTTGCAGAAGTATGAAGTGGGGGATCCCACAACTTGACTTTATTCCCTCTTTTATGTTCAAGAAAGTAAAGATTGCCCCTCAACTTTGGTCCCAGCATTCAATTCTTTTGACAATCTACCAAACTCGATATGATTAAATAACACATTTGTCTTCAAAAGATTTAATCTTCCAGATCAACAACTAGAAAAAAAGCTGACCCAAAAACTTGCTAAACCAGCAAAGTATTCCAGCCTACAATCCCATTGATATGTTCACAATACCACAAATCTTCCTTTTTCCTGATACAAACTCCATTTGTTTCTTTACAGGTACCTAATTGAACATCAATGAGAAGTGAAACTGAAACAAGAACTGAACTGCAAAATGCAAAATGCAAAATCAAGAAATTCTAATGATTCCCAGAATGGGGAAGAAAAAAATATCTTATGTATATAAACATTGCAAAATCCTGGAAGAGGTTGGTTTAGAATCTAGAGAAGAGAATCTGTCAGGTTTTCGTAACAGATGGCAAAATCCAAGCACCCAAATTGAGGCTAGAGCTACAAGTAAACAGAGACAAAAGAGCTAAGAAAACTGCAGAGGCCGTGAAAGCTGATTGTGGAAGTGTAGGAGAGAAAATCCTGTTCGAGTCTCCCATTGCCAAACCAGCTAACCATGATCCATCTGCTAGCATGGTTTCTCCTGTTCCAGTTTCAGATCCCGAAGCCGAACCTGTGGCAGAACCTGAGTAATCCAACCCAGATCCCAACTCGGAACCCGACCCCGTTTCTGCTGTTGATCCCTGTGATGATGATGATGATGATGATGTCATTGGTGTTGAATAGCTTGTAGATTTCTGACTGCACATGTTAAAGGGAACTGTCACTTATTCTTACAGGAATATTTAAATTCATTGACAGATGATTCTTTGGCATTAAAAAAAAAAAAAAAGCCAAACTTGATGGTAATCCAACGACCTCAATCAATCCCACTTGAAATAAACTAATCACACAAAAGGGAATCTTTGGCATTTCCAATTTGCCTTCATTTCAATCCCAAAAGAGAAGCTGAAACTGATATATCACAATTTATACATAACTATCCAGACAACATTCATTGTCACTTTGTTACTTTTTAATCCTATCAAGACCAGAAGAACCATACTATTACTTCCAACAAATCAGGGACTCAAAGAACATAAACCAAACTAACCAGCAAGAACATTGTGAAGGAAGATCAAGGACCATGTCTTTATCTTCAACTACTACCAAGAATTCGTAAGAACTAACCATCAGGACCACATTCCAGGCAGATAATCCTAGTAAAACTAGTAGCTAAAAGCAGAATGAATCGAAGATTCATGAGATAAACATATCAAAAAAGCCATAGGATGTTCTTATACCTTGGAGAAGATGGACAAAACGTCACTGTATAATCTCCACCAGTACAAGTAAATGTGCTAGTGGCATCATCATAGGCATAGCTGTAAGATCTAGGACAAGCAGACTTGAACATCTCCGAGTAAACCGAAGGCTTACAGGTGTGTTTTTGGAAATTGATGCTTTAGATGGCTTGAAATTA
>JANIJF010000005.1:6625431-6636154 GCA_024520955.1 Erythroxylum bequaertii
GTTTTGACTAATCTTTCTATGCATTATTTTTTCTATGGAATTTAATAATTTTATCATACAATGTTCCGATTAGACATAGAGCACAAAATTAATATCTACTATAATTTGAGTCTAACCATATTAGTTATTTGTCATTAGCTATTCGTTCAATTAATGACATTTGTAAACTATTTAAAAAACGTCCTTGGCCAAGGATTTCTCGAATCAATACTAATTGAGAACATTCTCCCTAAATACTATCGAATGAGCTATCCATGATTGGAATAAGTCATAAATAGTATCAAAACATAGTAATCCTTATACAAGATAACTTTAGAGATCTCAAGTCAAATGATCATTATACAATAATCACAATGAGAATTTCCATAGACATACAAGTAATGTTCCAAATGGACTTCTCATATTGGGTCAGTTTAGTGAGCTTGTTCTCTAATAAGCACCCACACGTTTGTTTAAGTATCTCCATACTATAACGTATGAGATTAAATACTTTCTTCATAGGGAAAAATATAACGTATGCTAATTTTTTATATTCTATTAATATCCAATTTTAATAAAACACGACTAGGAATAATTTATGGATAATACAAAAATGCAATATAGCGTATGCTAGCTTTTTTATATTATATTAATGTCCAATTTTAATAAAACACGGCTAGGAATAATTTAGGAATAATACATAAAAGTATTATAAATATCATAAGTATAATTAATACATAAATGTAATATAAATATCATAAGTATAATTTTAGTATAATTTCACTTGCAATGTGTAATTATTTTGTAAACTTTATCTTATATATCTAAATATGTACAAGATGAATGATATTTTAAAATTATTTTGTCACTAAATTATGAGCAATCGACTAGTTGCAGAGCATAAACCAACATTTTCTATTCTTATGAACTTCAAACATAAAATTTTGTGTCTAATTATATATGTAATTGACGATCAATTTGGCCTTAGTTTGCAGGGAAATGGTCAATGGGCCTGCGGCATCCCATTCCCGGAAATAACAATTACACAATTTTATTTAAGATGCTCATATGTATAGAAAAATTTATACTTGAATGGTATTAAAGGAAATAAGAATACGCGTCACTTATATTAAAATTCATTACAAACTAAATCTTCGCAAATTCTTGCGTTTTAAAGCGGAACCTAACCTACAGCTATTGTATCCCATGAGATCTTAACAATGAATAGCTTAGATGCAAGAGGTACAGGAAGGTTTGGATAATTGGAGATAGAGGATCAACTCCCTATTGTATATATGCAAAAAAATAAAAATAAAAACAGGAGCTTGCTCAATTTAATAAATCACGTAAAGATGAAAGATGTTGGGGTCTAAAAGTCCCTTGAGCTATGGCTCATAGCGTGGAAGCTGCCTCTTTGCCTTTTAAATTGGTATAACCTTTGTTTTTTTTTGGTTAGACTACTAGGTGTTTTCAGAGGATCTTAATTATGAGAAGCGTTTTTAAGTTATTTACTTTTAGACTAATTTTTCAGCCCATAAGAAGAAAAATACTGGCTAAATAAATTTTTTCATTTCTAAGAATCGAAATCGAAATCTTTGGTATAACTTTGTTAGATGTAAATAAGATTACTCACTTTCTCTCTCGCCTTTTTATAGTCAAAGATACAGATTTCGCTTTCAAAAAGTTAGACTTATAAAGAGGGTCAAAGCTCACAGCTAAAGACCAGAAAAGTTGTGGTTTTTTTTTTTTTTCAAGTGTAGGTGAAGGCTTGTGGGAATGGAACTCCAAATACAAAGGGAATTAACAGTAGTTTTTAAAATGAAGCAAGAACTAGGGAGGAAGAAACCCACCAAGAAGACTTGGACTAGGTAAAAATCACCCACCAACTTATCTATCATCTATTATTAAATTTTCTTCTTCTTCTTCCTTCCTGTGCATTTATTAGACTGAAACCGCGTTTTTACACCAACTCTAAGTCTTCAAAGTCTAAATCTTGAATCCGAGATGAGACTTGAAGAACTCCCAAAGACTACACCTTTACCATTCGTTTCTCTTTCTTCTTTTCCCTTACGTTATTCTTAAATACATACAGCATCAACATTAAACATGCTTTCATCTTCTTTCATTGTCCTTCCGTAGATCATTTCCTCTTCTCCAAGCGTCATTTTTTTTTGTAAAATTTTTTTCTTTTGGTTTCCGGGTGTCTGGTTTTGTTTTTTAAGTTCCTGGAAAGCTCTGGAACTGAGTTAAAAATTTTGATCGTCTGGGTTTTCTCGGGTTTGCTTTCGTGTTTTATTTTGATGTGGGATTTTCTCGCTGACCAAACAAGAAATACTTATTGCTATGGTGCCCAAGTTCTCTCTTTTACTTTCCCTTATCTTTCTGTTTGCTGGAGCTTTTGAAACTATTGTTGGGATCCATGACAGCAGAAAGAATCTGAACACCAATATCTCATCTCTTTCCAGTATTGAATTGCCTGTCCACATGAGCTTCAATGCAGTTTCTTCATCTTCAATGAACACTAATTGTGGTCTCTCGACTTCAAAGGAAGCCGACCAGAAATCACAAACAATAGCAACGGAAGACGCAGCAGAAGAAGACTGTGATTCTGATGGCGACGAAGACAAAGAAGGACATGATCCTAAACAAACGGTGAAGCTCCACTTAAAACGTAGGCCCATGAATGAAGAATCCGAGGGCCAAGAATCTTTTGTCAAGTCTACAACGCGGGACTCGGTCAGAATTCAGACTCTGCAGAAGAGGATAATAGAGAAGAAGAACCAAGATGTAATTTCCAGGTTAAATATACAGAAAGTGAGGGATGTGAAGGAGTTGAAGTCTGTAATTCCGCCGGCAGCATCACCGGAGTCTTATGCAAGCGGGATTTCCGGCCAGCTCATGGCCACTCTGGAATCAGGGGTTACTCTTGGCTCTGGAGAGTACTTCATGGATGTCTTCATCGGTACCCCTCCTAAGCACTTCTCTTTGATTCTTGATACTGGAAGTGACCTTAATTGTATTCAGTGTGTTCCTTGCTTGCTACGATTGTTTCGAGCAAAATGGACCTTATTATGATCCTAAGGACTCTAGCTCTTTTAGGAACATAAGTTGTCATGATCCTCGTTGCCATTTGGTTTCATCTCCTGATCCTCCTCAGCCTTGCAAGTCGGAGAATCAGACATGTCCTTATTACTACTGGTATGGTGACAGCTCCAATACAACAGGTGATTTTGCTCTTGAAACGTTTACAGTTAATCTCACATCAGTTGCCGGAAATCAGAATTTAAGCGGGTGGAAAATTTGATGTTTGGTTGTGGTCATTGGAATAGAGGGTTGTTTCATGGGGCTGCAGGATTGTTAGGGCTTGGAGGAGGGCCTCTTTCCTTTGCTTCTCAGCTTCAGTCTCTATATGGTCACTCATTTTCTTTTAGCCTTGTTGATAGAAATAGTGACACCAACGTTAGCAGCAAATTGATATTTGGGGAGGACATGGATCTCTTAAGCCACCCACTTCTGAACTTTACTTCATTGGTGGCTGGAACAGGAAACATGGTTGATACGTTTTATTATGTTCAGATACAATCTATCATGGTTGGCGGAGAGGTGCTGAATATATCAGAAGAAACTTGGAAATTGTCTTCAGAAGGTGCTGGTGGTACAATTGTGGATTCTGGTACTACGCTGAGTTACTTTGCAGATCCCGCATATCAAATTATAAAGGATGCATTCGTGAAAAAAGTTAAAGGATATCCAGTGATTAAAGATTTTCCAATACTAGACCCTTTTTACAATGTCTCTGGAGCAGAAAAATTGGAGCTTCCTGACTTTGGCATTTGGTTTGCTGATGGAGCAGTGTGGATTTTTCCTGTCGAGTGACTACTTCATTCGGCTAGAACCCGAAGATGTTGTATGCTTGGCAATTTTGGGGACTCCTCGATCTGCCCTTTCAATAATCGGGAACTATCAGCAGCAGAATTTCCTCATTCTATACGATACCGAGAAGTCTAGGTTGGGATATGCACCAATGAGATGCGCTGATGTATGAGAATGTTATTACAAAATTGTATACAAGGAGCTTCAGATACAGTAGGTGATTTTTGTTTTCCTTTTGAAGTAGAGATGACATACAAACATGTTGGATTCATTATTTCTCCTTCGTGAGACGAAATTGTATTCATTATAATCATAATTCACAGATATGTATCATGTCCTTTTCAGTCCAGTTATTTTCAACTTGAACCAACAAATTGTTTCTTAAATGAGAGATTCTTAACTTGCTCAATCTCTGGTCTCCTACTGCTATTAAGCAGTGATCCTAACCCTGGTCTGCTAGCGTTATTAAGCAGTTGTTAAATGAAGCAAACCATATAATCCAATACTGATTCTTGAAATGTATTAGCAGATTATATATGAATATTACTCAAAATACACGTGCCCAAATTGAACTTCCATTCAATATACAAACGTCATTCCCATGCTAGCTGTATAATTTGACTTCAAAACCTTGACACAGAAGATGGTTCTTCACTACTCTTCATTAGCCACCAAGAGTTCTTAGCTTTCATACACTGGTGATGAAGTTGAACTACAATACACGAGAACCCTCTTCACCAAACCAGAGACCAAGTGCAGACATGATTGCTCCGTAACATTTCTTGAGACTTGAATAATCTGCTTCTGGACAGAGGACCGCAACTACTCTTTTGATAACCAGCTTCACAGATGTGAACTTGTTACGTAACAACTGTCAATAGACACTAGTACTATAAACACTAAAAAGTAATATAACATTTCTAATAACAAAAGCAAATCAGGAACAAAGTTCCGAACATTTTCCAACCTTCTTATTTAAGGCCACATGTGTTGACTACAAAACATTTCTTGATATTTTGTGTTTCTTTGTCTATAAAAGAAAAATATTACTATATAATTACGCTCCAATTATTAAAACCCTACAAGTTTGACCGTTGAATCTAACATTATTCATATTCTCTTCCAACCAATTGGCTAGTAAATGCATGTTCTTTTTCTTTGTATGACAAAGAATCTATTTCTTTTACATTCTGATATGTCAATAGTACACCAAGAAAAAGAAATACCAAAGCCTTATTAAACCAAAAAAAAGTCAGAGAAATCTTGAGGCTTTATTGGTGACCACAAATTTTAATTAGATATTTTTTGGATTATTTTCATTTTACTCGAGTTATCCTGTAAAAATGTTGATTAAACTAAAAATTATAATAAATAAATAAAAATGTAAAGACAATTTTTTTAGATTATAATATTATTTAACTTTTTTACATGTTTTAATATTTATTATTCATATTAATTTTATTTCCTATAAGAAAATGAGACATCTCTTTAAATTATTTCCTATAAGATGGTACTTTGCATATTGGTATACTTGAAAATTATTTAGCATAAATAGTTTTATTGTAAAATAAAATATAATTAAAATTAACAAAATTGCTTTTTATTTTTATGTTGCCAAACAGTCTACTGTATGAAGCTCTTTTAAAAAAGCTATTTTTTTAATTGACAGTCAAACAGTCAACTGGCTTATCAAAAAAGCTCTTATCAAAAAAGCTCTATTGACAAAAGTTCTACTGACAAAAGCTCAACCAAACGGGCCCTAAGCTAAGTTTGAACAAGAACTTTACATAACTTTCGACAAATAAAACAAGAACCGATTTATCATATTTCTTATAATACCTTTTAGGGGGGTCATCCAAATTGTAGGAGAGAACTCCTCAGATACCTGTAAGTGTTAAAGGCTTTGACTTTGAATTCTAGTAAAAATAATAAAATTAAAAATACAATAAAAGTTATATTCTTTCCTAATCTCGGGTGTCACTACACTAGAATGTTTACGGAGTAGTGATGACGTTGTTGCTGTTAGCAGTAGTGCAAATTTCCGACTAATGTTTTTCTGAATATTTTTAAGATTAAACCCAGTTGTTATTTAAAATATATGCTAGAGAACAGGCATGAAAAGAGCATTCGCACCAGTCTCACTGGGATGAACATGTAGGCTTTCTCGATCATTTTCCTACGATGTAGCGTTAAAAACGGCAACGATAATTATTTTAATAATTTGCAACTACAATTAAAATCTTTAAATACTCCATTAAACTTTATATTTCATTCCATGTATATATTTTTGGGATAACATATTTAAAAATGCCTAACTTTTTAAGATTTTAATTAATTTAGTGTCTAAACTTTTAAATTTTTTAATTAAATGACAAATCTTTTTAAATCATAATAATTTAGTTCAAAAAATTATTTTTTATACCACGTGCATATCTATTTTATTAGTCACGTCAGTATAAATTAACGTTTTGAATTAAATTATTAAAGTTGATAACTTAATTGAAATATATAAAAATTTAGACACTTAATTGAAAAGGTTCCAAAAAAGTTGAACACGTTAAACGTTGGTTATTTCTATATTTTTTATCATTTGTTTTATGTGTGTATTTTTTATTAATTAATTTTAAAAAATAAATTAATAAAACACGAAAATAGTTATTTTTTGAGTTATGTTTGCACATAAATGGATGGATTTTTGCTTGTGAATTTAGCATTAAACTTGCTGGACAACGTATACGATGCATGTATCACACGCTACTCAGTTTTTTTTTTTTGATAACTCAGTTTTTGGGTTTTGCCCGACTATCTTGGCACCTATGAGTCATCCACTCAGACTCATAAATAGGTAAATTCGAGTCTGATCTTAGATAGTATCAGAGGTACCTGTTCTTGAAAGATGGGTCACCACCAGAAGGATTACATCACCTTAAATAAAGGTTGCTTCCTCTCAAGGCTCCAACCCATAACCTTCACACAATCCTCTTTCTCTTTCTACCGCTAGGCTACTCGTGAGGGGTGCACGGCCTTCATCTTCTTCTTCCTCTAGCTGCCCCACCAGAAAACTAAGTTCAGTTTCGCATTGTATTGGTGGTGGCATATTTCCTCTCTATTTCAAAGGAAAACAGAGAAAAGGTATGTTGAATTTAGAGTGGTTCAACTCCACAAATTTAAGTGTCTTTGCTTAATAAAAAATGAAGGATGGTTACTTACTTCTAGAGTAAAAACTGATTTCTCAAGTACACGATATATTTATAGAGTAAAAACTGATTAAGTAGATAGGGATGATTGGGACAACCAAATTATCATCCTAACAAATCTCCGATTGATAACAACTAAGCAAATGTTAACGTTAGAAGAAGGAAGATTGTGTTAAACATGAAGGAGCACGTTCTCAAACATTTCCATCAAAACTCCTCACTTTTCCTACATTTTCAGATGTAGCAAGGGAGAGCTTAATCAATTGCAAAACAACCAAGAAATATTAGGACAAACATATCTACATTAATAAGTAGAAACGTTGGTTTCATTTTTTTAATATAATCAATCATTTCACAAAAAAATGAACACATTGCAACGACTTCCTTTGTCACTTATACATTGAAGCAAAATTAAAGGTGAACTAGATAGAGTTTAATTTACAAGTTCAACTCGAAAAAGAAAATTGTAGCTTTTAGTTTCTAATTAAATTTATGATATACAGTTTGAAAAAGCTTCATCAATATAAACATTATTATAAAGCAATTCACTTGAGTGGTTTTTCTCGGAAAAAATAAACCTTGACATAAGGGTAATCATCAAAGGGATTACAATAAACTTGGGTTTTATACGTTATCACAACTCCGCAAGCATATATGACCTTAAATGTTACATAATACATAATACCGCAGGAGTATGGAGAATACGGTTTGACAACGCGTTCAAGTTTTAAGTATGAAGAATATGGTTTAACGAGTTATATATATATATATATATATATATATATATATTATAGTCACACTCTACACTTATTTACATAAACAATCAATTAATTATAATTTAATCAGTAAATTAATTAATTATAAATTATAGTTGATAATTTATGGAGGCAAGACTTATAACAAAAGGTAAGGAAACAATTCAATTTTGCAAAATGAATTGAATAATTCTAAACCAACAGCATAATGAGTGCATTCTGGCACCAATACTCTGTCGCAAACTGTTAAATTATTAACATCTGGATGACCTACACCACCAATAAAAGGTGGGCGTCCACAAAACTCACCCACAGATCCCTAAAAAAATAAACATCTACCATTATAAACAACTAAGAACATAATATTACTATTAGAAATTATTAATAAACGAATAGGTTGTATCACTTTCATTGACCTGTTTGGCAAGGCACCATTATTATTGCTAAATCAGTTTCATAAGCTTATTATCTTAATGAAAAAGTAAGATGATGAGAGAAATTTTAGTAATAATGAACATTATCAAAACTAAGTCTTGCCAAACAGCCAAGATATTTATTCAAAACATAATTATTAAATATTTTATTATTCAAAACACAAATTTAATTCTTTTCTTTAAAAAAATTTAAAATATATAATTTCAATTCTTTTTTAAATAAATTTAAAAAATACTTCCACCATCTTTTCTCTCTCAAATGCAAATTCTCTATTATTTTTCTTTTACTCTCTCGTTTGTAGATTTCTGCGGTCTTTGTTCGTTCTCTGCACTATTTTTTCTCTCTTATTTGCAGCTCTACTATTTTTCTCTCTCATTTGTATTCGAAGACTCTTCACTATTTTTCTCTCATTTGCATTTGAAGAGGACATTACTAAGGAATAAGGAGAAGAATCTCTCACTACAACAAAGTTGATATTTGGCTTTGTGACATTCATGCATAAAAAGAATCAACATTTAGTTCCATTGCTGAAACATACCATCCAACTTTTGTAAGGAGAAAACTTATAGGCATCATCACAGTGATTTAAGTTTTTCATATGCTTAGATAACTTTTGTAATTCATTGGTACATAACTTTCGTAAAATCTTCTGAATGCTTTTATTGAAAAAGGAACATATCTTCCTTAAGAGGATTACTAAACAATGCTTATATTACCACAACACTATTAACAGTCATGTTAAACCAAAATATACATCCAAGAAGTAAATCATTTCTATTCAAATCAATATTTCAAGCCCTATCAAGCCTTACTGGTTATAGGATCACATTATCCTAGAACGGAGGGGTTTAATAGTGGATGCATTAGTAGGGATGTACAACTAATATGTACCTACTTCACCATTTGTTTCCTCACATCGTGATTCGGATTCCAAAACTTGTGCTGCAATGCTCGAAACTAACTGTAAAATGATTCAAAGAAAAGGCAAAAATTCATGGATTGGTTCATCACAACAAAAGTTGGCCCTATACTCAAAGCTTCCATATAGTTTTCTTCCCAAACTTTTAAGACTATCTGATTCTCTAAATGTTTTAAGATTATATATTAAATATTTAATTCTTTAACTAATTAAATTTTGTAAATAAAATTTAAAACAAATTTTTTGTAACAAACATAAATAGATATATATGATTTATTAGAAATAACGCATCATTAAAATTAAGCATTAAGTTAGAATAATAGTAAGCATAATGTGCATAGTGCAGAAGCGGTTACTATTTGGCTTTAGGAAGAATTTGATTAGGAAGTTTTAATTTTATAGTATAAAATATAAACTATTAATATTAATTTATATATTTTTAATTATGGTTCAGTCGGATTTTGCTGAAGTGAAACGTTATTATTTTGATCCATGATCCTGGGTGGCTTTAGCTAATGAATACCTGCAAAACAAATAATGGTTCGCCGGGGGTTGGTTCCTGGAAGGCCCCTCCGACGTTCAAGTTAGTCTTTTTAGAGGAAATCGGTCGAAGAGAACGAAGGAACAACTAGGGTTGTATTGTCGTACCTGTATCATGGTAGAATAGTACCTTATATATGCCGTAGGTTGCCATTAGGTTTAGGTCTTTACGTAAATCATTGTGTTTGCACAAGAGTCGAACACTTGATGGGCCGGATGGGCCGTGATCATTTGGAGATGGGCCTGGGCCTAGCACAGCCGACCCAACCAAATTAAATATCAAAACTGTAGTTTTTTATAAATTAAATATCAAAATTTGCAAAATTATTATAATTGCGAAAATGATGAGTATTTACCTAATTTATCAAATATTTATAAAAACTTAAAGTCTTACCATTTATTTGTTAAATTATAGTTATCGGCCTTGTTAAAATATTATTGGTTAGAAAAAAACTACGTATCTTAAGCTCTTATTATCTATTTGTTAAATTATAATTATCATAGAAAAAAAAACTCTACATCTTTTCACATTTTTGTCTTTCAACAGTGACTCTTGAATTGTCTAATTAGTTGGCTAAGTTGTTACTTTAGATAATTAGGTTTAATTTGTAGATGGAAATGAACAATTATGTTAAATAGTACTTGAGTTAATTATTTAATTTATAATCATTTTAGACGCTGCCTTTATAATTGACCCAATAATGCTAATTTGATGGTTTGGGCTGACCTTTTTATGGACCCGAATGATGGCTGTTCAATCAAAGATTATGCAGCGTTTGGTTGCCGTCCTCAGACGTAAGGACGGATGACGAGGACAGAAAAATTTTGTCCTTCGATGTGTTTGCTTACCGAGGACAGAAATTTTTGTTCCGTCCTCAGAGGACCAGAATAGAAATTTCTGTTTCTCTCAAAACTGAGGTACAAAAATTCTTGTCCTATGGACAAGAATTGGAAATGTCAAAAATTGTCTCATCTTTCCAAACCTATCATTAATAATAATATTAATTAATATTATTAACTAATAT